>JBBMKF010461642.1:0-11323 GCA_037834155.1 Curcuma caesia | reverse complement strand
CTGGGTCCTACAATCAAAGCAATCGTGGACAAGAATGCTAGGGGTGCCCTAGCGCGACCACTCCGAAGCTTAAGTCAGTGAGCAGGAAGAATAAGCGGAAGAAGAAGGAGAAGAAGAGGAGAACAGGTGGTTATTGCGTGCGCGCGTACCTGAACAAGGAGCAGAGTGGTCATTATATACGTGAAATAAGAAGTCATATCCCATCATGATTAAATGCGACGTCCCATTTTAATTAAAGAAAATGTCTTATCCCTGAGTATGATCTTGTCAGAAAGATATGGAATGATCATATAATGAAAGTCCCATCGTTGACATACAATCGTAAGGTCATTTCGCACGTGGGTGTCAGGGCGGCGATCATAATTAAAGGGTGTGAGCCTGTCAGAAGAAATGATGGGAGCGATGGAGTCAGGCACCATGATGACTATTTGGGGTGAGCCGAATGCGGGCAAAGGCACCAAGGCGACTGCTAATGTTTGGGTTGACGTCCGGACGAGACTCGGATAAGGATTCATCTCGAGGGAGGATTCGACCACCGAGGAGTCGACTCCGTGTTCCTTATTCGAACCGCATCCAAATGAAGAGAGACTTGGATTTAGGGGAAAGGGATCACGAGTTGAGAATTGACTCCGGCTAGCCTTGGAGTCGATAGATATGGACTGACACAGAAGTTGGGTCAGATTTCAAGCCGCCCCCTCGCCCCCTAGGTCCCCACTCATAACCACTCATAACAGTAATAGTTATTCTTCCTTTGGAGAGCATATCAACAAGTCAAATTGCATAAATATAGAAAAGAGAAACACAGAAAAGAACAAAGATAAAATAATTACTTTTTTTATTGATAATTATGTTAAGCTAACAAACTTATTTATAAATATTATCAAATAATATATGATAAATAGGATAATAATAAATATGGTATAGAAATAATGATAAATATAATTATCTCAGTTATTATAGAAATAATGATAAATATAATTATGATTACAATCCAGATAAGTCATCCGAAATTGATTTTAATTTTTGATTATTATCCTTAAATTTATCGTCATATATCGTTCATTTGACCCCACTTATTAAATTTCACGCGTTTTTTTTGTCTAAATATATAATTTCGCCGCGTCTCCGCAGTCCGCATCTCACGAGACCACGATTGCAAAAATAGCCACCAAACATTTCGAAAGGAAGATTAGGATTGAGGCGAAGGACGAGGGGGCGGGGGAGAGAGAGAGAGAGAGAGAGGCGAAACGGGAACCGGCCGATCGATCGATCGATCTATGGGCGGGTGCTTCTCTGATGTGAAGGGAGGTCAACAGGCGATCGGCGCCGCGGGCCCCACCGCCTGCGTGGGGTCGGCGCGGCACGAGCTCAACGATGCGGTCGGCTACCTCTTCCACTCCCGCGGTCTTCGTGGTCTCTGCACCTCGGTGGAGGTGAGAATCCGTCAACCCTAATCGTCAATTCGCTTTTCTCCCGATGCCTGCTGCGCCGTCTTTGTCGCCCGCGTTGGGTCGGTTGCAATGTTTTACTTTTTTTACCTGTAGGACTGGAGCCTTCATCCGTTATTGAAGCAAGTTTGTCTTTTTGTTTCTGGTTCGAGTGGAAATGTTTTATCTAACCTGAGGTTCGGACGCTGTGATTTTTGCTGGAAGAACTTTGTCGGGTATCGACGGTGCGAACTGTTTGGTCGTCCAAATTTGACATGGATAATGTTCCTTTAAAATTATCGACACAATCCTATACCCTTTCAGAATTGACCCGCCCATCTAGAATAATTATCACCGATGACTCCATTGTTAGTCATTGAGATATCCCTTTGGGGTTCGTGGACATCTTTGATGCTATCATCGTTGACTTAATATTGTAAAGTCATCTCTATGGACGTGGATACATCATTTCAGCCCTTTGGATAAGACATTTAAAGGTAGCGGTGGGGATTGGATTTTTTTCTCTTGAAGACGACATTGTCCCACATATATGGTTACTATTTATTGGTAATCATATCTCAAAATATAACTCAAAAAGTATTTGACTCATTAACTTATCAGCCCCAACCACTAGTCCGAAATACTTATTCCAAATTAACAGTAACTAACTCATCTAACCTTGTAAAATTCCTCTATTATCACATAATTAACCATGTAGGATTGAATTGGGGTGCCATAATCAACATCCGTACACCTACACAAGTTTAAGATGGCATTCCTATTTTATTAAAAGTCCAAATCAAGTATATAATTTACACATTTCATCATTCTTTTTTTATAACATAGTAAGTGCTATGAAACATTTGTCAGCAGTGTTCTTCTTCTCTCTTTCTTTGTTATGGTTCTTATTCTTGCCAAAATAACACATCTCCCTCCTCATCCAAAGATAAAATTCAGTAATTCATGATAAAATAATGATTTTTGCAAAGAAAGAAGAATTTTAAACTCTACGAGGTATAGTTGGACCCATTCTTGAAAAGGAATATACTTCTTTCAAAATGCATAAATAGTATGACTGTTTATGTGTTTCTGGTATACCCTCATTCAAATGAAAAAGTGAAAATTTGAAGCATAAATTTTTTGATTTACAAAAAAGTTAAAAAAATTGAGTTATCATCCTGAGTTGTGGCCAATTCATTCTTCATGTAATGAAGAAGAGGCAAGTTTTTGTTAGTTGAACAACTGCTGGAAGTAAAATAATTGACGATCCTTGTTGCATTTCCAATAACCACATTCCATAAATCTTCACATATGAGATATGACTCGATGCAATTCTTCAACATGACCATTGAGATTCATGGTAGCATGGGATTTTGGAAGAAAACCATCAAGTTTCTGCACCATGTAATATTAGTGTGCTGATTTACATGAGAATATGCCAGTTGAAACTTTGATCTTCTTTTTTGTTAGCCCAAAAATACTAGGACCTTCTTTGTTGTTAGCTATGAAAAATTGAAAAATCTTGCCATGAATGCAAATTTTCAGAGGTTTTTCCTGATTATCTTACAGGATATAAACTTGAAGTGTCAATATGAGTTCTGAAACAGTTGATTTATTATATTTGTAAGCATAATATATTAGTACAAGCCAAGCCAACTTTTTATTAATCTGGTGTTTTAATATTTAATTTAAGTTTTATGGTGTTGTAAGGACATTACCAATGTTAGAAAGATTTGTACTCTTAGAGTGGTGACTGTTGTTCTTTTTTCCCTTTATCAATAATAGTTCTGATATTGGATGAGTTTTTTTATACTACCTCTGTAATCATCCTAGTTTGCGACCAACTTTTTCTATCTCAGTTTGGTCAAAATAACTTCGGTAACACTAATTTAAACTTAACCATATGCTGAATAGGTAGAGAAAATTGGAGCTTCTATGGTGGGCGCACATTGAATCAACCATTTGATCAATATGGTTGATAGCTCATATCAAAAAATTTCACTCATTATTTTTATAATTTCCAGATAATTCATTCTTGTCCTGCTCATTTCTCTAAGAATTCTGTGTCAAATATATAAGTTAAAGTTGTTTATGTTTTTCTGCCTCTTTTCTGATCTTTGGCAATAATGCCATGTTGACTATGATAACCTAAAGTTGTTTATTATTATTTTATTCTTCAATTTTATGCTTCTAAGAAGCTCTTTGTTTCCAGCTATCACTTTCTGCCTCTAGACTACAGAACCGTGATATTCTGTCAAAGGTATATCCTGAATCTTTAACTAGTGTATTACTGCTAGCATCAGTTTCTAATCACTCTGTCAATTAAAATATATATTTTTTGGCAGTCCTGTGCTTACTTTATCTATTGATCTAACATTTTTTATTCATTGCTGTTTATGGCTGGATTTTTATTTCTTCTAAATTGGATTTTTTTATTTTTTAAAATCTACAAATTTGCAAAAAAGGGAAAGCTTCACAAACCACCCAAGAATTTTCAATTGAACTTATTTGTCAATATTAGTGAAATTACATTCACATCATAGGTGACACCATAGATATGCACATTCTCTTGCAAGGAGATTATGGTACAGTTGATGCATTCCAAAATCCAACAAAATTCACACAGAGCTTTATATCACATTGTTATAGCATCGAAGGATAACTATCTCATATTGAGAGCAATACTTACAAGATTTGTATTAAAATTGAATGATATTTTACATGAGTGTGTGGGAGTCCTTTTTATAGAACAAAAAAATATTTTCTAAAAAGTAGCCTATATCCTATTTACTTGGTAAAATGGATGATCAACCCCTAAAATAAATTATCTTAGAAAAATTTTAGCTCCCTACGTTTGATTTGACTACAAAATAAAAACTCCTAAAATTTTTAATCTAAACTTTCTAATTTTAACTCTATCTTAATCCTAATTTTAGACCGTATCATTCTGCTCCACCAAGGAGAACCTGATTCCAGTGAGATGTTGGCGTCTTTCTTTGATAATCATTTCCAAGTGTATGACACGATTGTTTCACCTGCTTCGTTAAACATATCTTCTTCAGTTGCTCTTTACTTGTCATTGCACCAATATTATGTCTGCCTCATCAAGGTCTTAATCAGTTTTATTATACTTTTTAAAATATAACAAATTGGAAATAGATCAATGCTTGAGAGAGGTGTTGTAGTTATGTCATCTCATATCAGGTATTATGTTATTAGATGATATGCTAGATTCTTATGTATATACCTATATCCAGAAGTTCTTCTTTTGAACCAATACACTACAATCTTATCCCTTTAAAGTTAAATGAATTGAAGAACTGAACTAAAAGTTTGGGACTTGCATGTGTAATTAATGTTAGTTACATCTTCAGTTTTTTTAAACATTACAACCTAAAATGTTGAACTTTTTAACACACAATTTTAGTTCCGTATCACAATTTTTTATTGTCTATTTGTGTTTTGATTTCAATTTATTCTTAGAGTGATCCACTAGCTGTTCTTTATCTGAAAAGACGAGATGGTATCCTTGAAGAACTTGGGCGTACAGAAGTAATAATGAATAATCTGAGTCCTTCTTGGATTACTAAATTTGCCATCAATTATCAGTTTGAAATTGTTCAACACTTGGTGTAAGCTTCTTAGCCTACTTCCAGATATTTTTCAATTCACCAATTATGTTGTTTATTAACTGCATTACATGACAGGATACGAGTCTATGATGTGGACACCAAATATTTCAATATACCTGTTAAGGTAATTACTTTTCAGTAAATTTTGGTTCTGCTTTGGAAATTGTACTATTTGGGTGATACCTATAGAGTTGTATCTATGGTTACTTTTGTGATTGTTTTACTTGGTTTGTGATTTTCCGGTGTCTTTACTTCATACGGTTGGTTAATTTTCTTATCATCCTTGAGAAGATCTTTTGATGTTTCTGATTTTTCTTTTGTATATGTTACCTTGTTGATCATGTTAGACTATTGTTTGTTCGTATGTCCTTTGAATCCTGACTGGAGTTTTTCTTCATATAGTTTTTTGTTTTTATTTTTTGAAACGACTTACTATATTAATCAGTATTCTTGTTTCATATGTTAATTAAACTAGACAAATATTTCTGCACTTCTTCCTATAATTTGCCCTTATGGACGATGTATGATAGTTGATAATCAATAGTCGAAGCCTGGCTAAAGGAAAATAGAGTAGACTAGCAGGAAAGCACTATACTTTCAGTTAATTGTTATATCTTTTTGAAGTACTGAAACAGGGTGGTTGCTTCTCTAATATATGACTTTGTTGTGTAGCATCTTCAATCAAAAATCAGTTTTCCATTTAGTATAATGTTTGGGGAGTGTATGTATGAACGTTAAGGATTTATTTACTTGCACCAATTAAGTGTTTCCTCAAGTCTGTATGTATGAATCAACAATACGTTTTTTTACTTGCCTGGCCCTGATATGTCTCCATTGCTATTGCTACATGGTACTGAGAGGTAAAAATAGTTATTTGTTTATGACAATCTGTTAATTATTCAAATGAGTTTCCAACTTCTAGAAAATGTGATTTTTCAAATCCAAACTTTTGCAATTTTGTGCATTGTTTATCTGGATGCTAGTAGTCAACTTAGTTCACCTTTCTTCTCAAGTATCAATTCCTTTTAGTGAAGACACAGTTTTTTCTAATTGAGCTTGAAACAAGTTTTATTGATTGAATCTATTTGCTATCAAACTTTTTGCAGACTATCAATTTGAATGAGCAAGATCATCTTGGAGAAGCTTCTTTTGCCATGTCTGAGGTAAAATCTTTCCAATCTTGGTGTGACATTTTGAAATGGTTTTGCATGATTTTATTTATTCTGATAGCAAGCTGTTTTTCACATTTTCTGTATCTATATATGTTGGTATATTTATTTAATTGTGTGCATTTGTGTCTGCATGCATCTGTGTTTTTAATCTGTAAGTTCCAAGAGCATCTGGAAGGAGTATTCATAATTTAATTTAATTGACAGATAGTGACCAAGCCAAACAGAAGTTTGACTTTAAATCTCCAACAGAAAAATGGGCATTCCAATGCACATTCAGGAACCATAACTATTCATGCTGAGGAGCCAGTTGCTTCTAGGACTGCTTTTGAGATAATATTCCGCTGTTCAAAGTTGGAAAATAAGGATGTTTTCTCCAAAAGTGTACATACGTGAAGGCTTTGAACCACTCTTTTGATTATGTTGATTTTAATCCTCACTTTTACTAACTATTCAATCTTCATATTACAGGATCCATTTTTAATAATTTCAAAATTTGTGGAGAGTGGTATCTCTGTCCCTATATGTAAATCTGAAGTTATCAACAACAACCTGAACCCCGTATGGAAACCTGTAACTTTATCGATGCAGCAATTTGTCAGCAAGGCATACTTCCAAATTTGTTTTACAAAATTCAAAAATTAAATTGGCTATTTTTGTTTCTTTTCCCAATCATATAACCTGACATACGTTGGATACATCTTCTGTAGGAGAATCCCCTAATCATTGAGTGTTTTGATTTCAACGTCAGTGGCAAGCATGATCAGCTAGGGTAACCAAAATCTTGCAACTAATTTCAGCTGTTCTACTGTTTCTTTGTGTCTTCACATTCTTACGTGTTTTCATAATATTGACACTTCTAACAGCTTGCTTCAGACTAGTGTGGCAGATCTTGAGAAGCTTGCTAGAGAAAATTCTGGTGCAAATTTGTATGTTCAATCTCGTTCTGGTGCTAAGAAGGTAAACCTTGCGTGATTATTCTATCTGTAGTTTACTAGGATGTGTGCTTCTTACTCATCATTTCTTTTTTCGCTTTGATTTAGATGCTTAAGGGGCAGCTGCACGTGGATAGTTTCATTGAAAAAACTCAATATAGTTTCTTGGATTATATATCCAATGGATTTGAGCTTAATTTTATGGTTGCCATAGATTTTACAGGTGTGTAAACTTTCTCATTTTGCCTAATAATTTACTTGTGAAACTAAAATCATAAATACGGCAAGCTTGAAATTTGATGACTAAGTTTTTATGTCATATATATAACTATCTGCTTGCAATAACTAAGCTCTGCATACCATGCATTTGCGAAAGCCTTGTGCCCTTGGATGAATTTTTTTTTTTTTGTAATTTAGAAGCATTAACATGCTTTCCCCTAAAAACAAACAGGAGTGAACACTGTTCTCAGATGTATACTAACATGTTTTTATTTCTAACTAAATGTATTTATATTTGTTTGTCTAGCTTCAAATGGAGATCCAAGACTTCCTGCTTCCTTGCATTTTATTGATCCTTCTGGGCGATTAAATTCCTATCAGCAAGTAAAAGTTTTTTTTTTGTCTTTCATCATAAAAGTTAGGCAAATTCAACCATTATCTACTGTTCATAGCTATATTTTCTGTATTCAATTAACTTGATTACTCTTCAGGCAATAGTAGGAGTTGGGGAGGTTCTGCAGTTCTATGATTCTGATAAACATTTTCCTGCTTGGGGTTTTGGAGGGAGGGTAGCATATGGATCAGTTTCTCATTGTTTCAACCTAAATGGGAGTCCTGAGGAGAGTGAGGTGAGGGTGTGATTCATTCTCTCAAATGTTCTTTTTTGTTATTTAAGCTAACTCTCTAACAAATCATCATTAATTATTTGTTACACTGTCCAATACATCTATATTCCATAGGCATCAAAATTGGCTTATTTTGATCTTCTTATAAGCTGAATTGAATTAGCGTTGTCGAATAATTTTCCAGACATAAGTAGATAATAATGGCAATATCAACAGTTTGATAGGTTGGGAGAAGAGAAAACAGCAGAAGCTATCCTGAGTTTCAATAATTCCTCATTGCACTTGTTCCAGACATGTTTTTATAGATCCAAACTACCTAAAGTGATGTTAGAAGTAGTTCATGCCCTAAGTTCCTGGGCAGTTTTCTTTTTTACTCTCAACAAATGAACTTTCAAAGATTTCTGCAAAATCCTTTGGTATTTTAACACTTCCATTTCTAGCTGGTTTGTCACTTTCCAAATCTAGTTTCTAATTTGAGTTTCACTTTGCTAAAATCTTTCAAATTGAGATGCCATTTGAATTACATCTCATCTTCAGTAAATGCTTAATGCTTCACACTTTGAAATTGGAAACCTGAAAAGCAGTACCTCAGTGATAGAGATGACACGGTAATTCGCATCCCAAACATCTGGAATCTACCGACCTGCTCTTTCTCTGTTCCTTTGTGCCACATGGATAAACAAAACACCAAATTGTCAATTATTCCAATGTGACAACAACCTCCCAACCAGCCTAGCTGAGTCAATGGACGATGGCTCATATCATCCATTACCCAGATTGAATGCAACTTTGGTGGTTTAATATCAATGTTTAATATTGATTACAAGGAAAAAAAACCTGGTCTTCAACGTTTACATTTTTTTTTTCAGGTTTCAGGTGTTGAAGGTATCATGGCAGCATATGCAATGGCTCTGCATAATGTTACTCTTGCTGGGCCAACCTTGTTTGGCCCAGTGATCCACAAGGCTGCAGAAATTGCTGGTCAATCTCTTTTGACTAGTCGAAACAAGTACTACATATTGCTTATCATCACGGTAACTGTACCTCTTATACCATGTCATTCTATTAGTTAGCACTTCTCATTGGTTTTGTTGATGGACTTTTATTTCTTCATAGGATGGGGTTATTACAGATTTGCAGGAGACCATCAATGCAATTGTAAAAGCTTCTGATTTGCCCATGTCAATTCTCATTGTTGGAGTAGGAGGTGCTGACTACAAAGAAATGAACGTAAGACAGCCACAATCACATTCATACTTACATTAGTTATTGGTTAATGTACACCGTTACCACTATCACGTTTCTTCATTGAATTATATGCTGCTATACCTGCTACTTGGTGCTTGTTCTCTAATCTAGAATGTCTCTGGGGTTTCTCATGTAATCTAATTCTGGTATCTAACACAATACCATATGAAATCTTTTCCGAGTTTTGAGTAGATTCTGGATGCTGATGATGGAAAAAGATTAGTAAGTTCCACAGGCAGAATAGCTACTCGGGACATTGTACAATTTGTTCCTATGCGGGATTTGCAGGGTAAGTATTATATCTTGGTTTTCTAGATGGATATACGCTGCTGAATTAAAGTTCTACTGTTGTGCGAGTTAAATCACTTTATTTATTACTTTCAGAAATTCAAACTTGTAGTTTCTGCAAATTTCTACTAAGGAGATAGTTTCATTTGTCATGAGTGATAAGGTGGAGATTCATTTCTTTGGTTTTGGTTAAATTGGCAAAACTGAATTGAAGAAGAAAAAAAAATCAAGAAGCAATATTATAATGAAACGAGCTTCATCAAATTATTTACAAAATTTGATGCAAAGATAGACTACAGAGAGAATTTATAAGGTTGTTCATTTGCAGTTTTGATTGTAATGATCCAAGTTATAAACCCAATTGGTTAGTTTGACAGGAAAACTTGAACTATATCTTTTGGCCAGTTAGAGATGCATCTAAAATTAGAACTGCCTAAAACTTGGATTGACCTTTTCATTCGTTTAACTTTGTTTTTTAATGTACATATTTTTATAGCTCAATTTGTTTATATTTTATTATATTGAAACAAACTCGATTTGACTCATTGGCTTACTGATTTAAACAGTAAGCGAACGCTCTGCAAGTTATTTAGTTGGACAACTTTAGATTGATAGGTTTCATTGAAGACTTGGTGAGGGCTGTGTGACATGAAGTGATATCGAGCAGATGAATGAAAAGAGGGATTTCACATAAACTTGTAACCATTTTTAAGTCATGTCTCAAATTGTCTCCTTTTGCCTCTCTAATTGTTTCCTATGTTATAATGATATATGAATATGCTAATGATCATTGAAAACAACTTACAATGGTGTAAGGTTTTCCACCTTGCCCTCTATTGTCCCTCTTTCGTCATTTTAGTCAAAAAAAAAATCGTAGGCTGTCAATTTGTGATATATTTCTGTATATCAACACTTCAAATTTGATTGGTTTATTGATTTCCAAATAAATTTTAGGGGGAAAAAATCAAAAGGGCATCCTTTTTATGGAATCGTTAAAGGGGTGCTCCCTTTTCATTTATTATCAAAAGGATGCCCCATCTCGTGTTAGTACATTTTACCTTCCAAAACTGTTTTTATGTTTTATGTTGTTATAACAGTTACAAGTTCATAGATGCTATAATATGAATACTTCAATTATGATCAACATAAATAAATTGTATTGTAGCGGTTATAGTTCATATCTATTACAATATGGGCACTTCATCTCTGGTCAACACTAGTCAACATTATATTATAGCATCACATTGACTCGGATCAACACTAATGATACTGTGTCGTAGCAATTACAGTTCATAGTTCTTGTAATATTTTCATCTCTAGTTGCAACTATAAGATCGTCACTACTATAATTGTGTAGCAGCTATGAGATCGTAACTACTATAATTGCGTATTAGTTATGAACCTATAGCTGCTACAACATAAAAAATTAAAGCAGTTTCAGAATGTAAAATGTGAAGAGGCGGAATGGAGCGCCCTTTTGATAATAAATGAAAGAGGGGCGTCCCCTTGACAATTCTAATGAAAAGAGGCACCCTTTTGATTTTTGCTCAAAATTCTAAACAGAGCCCAAATATTAACGCATTTTTCATACGCATTGGACATGTTTTAATTGGTTAATACTGTAAAGTATGTATTATACTAACTATGTTCAGGCATGCTATGTTTTTTACTTCTTAAAAAGTTGAATGAACACTAATGTACGAAAGCACTTTGTAATTTACAAATTTCCTAGCTGTAAATTCTGACGGTGTCACCACCTTTAGCATTAAACCTTGAAAA
>JBBMKF010461631.1:0-11324 GCA_037834155.1 Curcuma caesia | reverse complement strand
GTCGCCGGAGGAGCGCAGCGGTTCAGGAGGAAGTCAATGTCGGACTCGATGGAGAGGAGATCCCCGGCGGCGGATTCGAATTCTTCTTCCACTTATCCTCCCTTCGATGTGTAATACATAAATAAATAAGTAAAATAAATAAATAAATATATAGACAGTGGATGTTGATCTCCTACTAATCTGGAGCGAGCGAGCGAGCTTTCGATCTGTGCGTAGCTGGTGATCATGTGTGCATGTAGAAGAAGAGGATGTCTGTAATATTTTTTAGTTGTATGATATGTTTGGATTTGGGGTTTGGGGTTGACCTTGTTTCGTGTGTCACAAATGATTTTCCAGTAAAAATTACTCTCATCCAGTTCTCTAATTTTGAAGGTGATCGGTGGTCAATTTGGTTATCGATTATTAGGATTAATGGAGAAGTTCTGGAGCATCTTCCGGTGACAGTTCCTTGTAACTTAATTCGCAGAGGCACAGAAAAAGAGGGTACACGTGCTTCGGCGGCTAGCCAGCCGGTTGGGGCACAGAAAAAGAGGGTCCACGTGCTTCGGCGGCTAGCGCGCCGGTTGCTCCGTGTGCTGCTCTTGGTCGGATAATGATTAATCTAAATATTAATAATTATCTTAGTCGATTAAATAGATTGTGCTAATGAAGTTTTGTTATGGTAGTCGGTAGATTAAAAATAATTTATATAATTAAATTAAAAGAGTAATTTTTAGAATCGAGTAGTGAACTTTTAAATCTGTTATATTATATAGAATTAAATGTTCGATGGTAAGTGTATACATTTAAGATAATATGTATATATATTTAGACATTAATAAATACTTTAAGTGGTGTGAAATTAGAACGGTTAGATGGGTTGATCAGTCAAAAATTCATCATTTGATATTTCAATTTAGTCCAATTCAAGATAGAGTATGGGTTAAATGGGTTACTTGACGAGCCCATAAAAAAATATATAAAAAAGTTAAAATATTTAAATTTGAATTGCGGATTAGACGAATTAGTCTATTAATTTTTTCATTTTAATTTTGAGTTTTAAAATTTTTTTCTAGTCAACTTGCGGACTAATTGGAGCTCGCCACAGGCTAGCTCTTTTGGACCCGCAATCCATGCGGGTTGGCCTGTTTAGAGTCAATTTTACATAGATTGATAAAATTTTAATTTAATTCATTAAAATTGTTTAGTGAAGCGGACCAATCCGACAGACCTAACTCAACTTGACGGCTTTGTGTGAGACCATGATAAATATGAATATTAATTGAGATAGAAAGATAATAAAAGATTTGATTAATAATGATACAGTATGATAAATTTATTTAAATATAGATGATGATATAATAGGAGTTTATAAGAAAGATCTTATATCTAACTGGGATAAATTTTGGTTTTTAAGATTGTTGTAGAGTTTGTGCAATGTAAATTTAAGACGTCAATAAAAGATTAACTAAAGAAATTTAAATTTATCTTAGTTCAAATTTATTTTACAAAAAATTATAAAACTAATTTACAATAAAATATAAAGATTTAAAATCTTGTATAAAATATATGAATAAAAAATATTAAATTGGATTACATAGAAATAATGTTAGTTGAAATTAAATCTATTAAATAGGTTTGAATTCTAAGTCATACTAGTTAGTTGAGATATATAATTAATTAAATAATTAATTGAGATTAAATATGATTAATCACTACTAATCGAGACATAATTACATAATTCCAACAACTGGATGTACCACCTCCCACTTTCCTGGCATCTCACATCCTATATTTTGCTATTTTACTTGATGCTACCCATTTATTGACTCGACTCGATTTGACTCGAACTAGATACTGACCATGTATGAATCATGTCCGCATGCATACACTGCAATTTAGAAAATTACAAAAATTCACTCTCATTCCTTAATTATCACACTACAAGAAAAACACTTATTAGTCATTGAAATTTCAGTCTCACGATTTTTGATCGTTAATATATTTTAGCGATGAAAATTAAATTATCTATTATTAAATTATATTTTTATCGTTAATTTTAATTAAAAATTTACTAAAATTCCCCCTCAAAATTACTGTTTACATTCAACATTCAATATTCAACTATCGAAATTCATCTTACATTAATTCATTCAAAATCCACGATACATTAAATATTCAGAAACCCATCTATGATAACAACAAATTAAGCCTCATTCAACGACAAAGCAACATTCAAAAACAAAACATATGTTTAACAACAAAGCAACATTTTTAAATAAGCACATGGTTCAAAAATAATACATTCATCACTACCATCACAAAACCAAGCACATATATTGTTCAATTTCCATCACATCCCATCATGCTAAAAAACCAATACATCCATCACTTATTTGCCAATTCTTTTATCTTATCATCCCATTGTAGTAAGTATAATACGATAGATTATTAACAAAAATAAACACATGATTTAAACTTTATTATATTTTCTATTTTGAAATAATTCTACTCATATATCAATCTGAAGTTGAGCTAGATATTAGTTGGAGAACTACATAGTGAAATCTCATATATATATTCTTATATTATAGATATACACAAGGCCAAAATTATTTATTAGAAGAATGCACAAACTAATATATATACATCCATCACTTTAAAAGAATATACATTAATGATAGAATATGGTAGTAAATTCACAAGACTAAGTTAAAGGTCAATAAACCTTAGAAGAACTATTATTATTATGAGTTACTTTTTAGTAGCTCTAAGATTTTGAGTTTCTTGAGAATCAAAATCACGCGACATTGAAAAATAGAGTGACTTATTAACAACTGAGATGATATAAATTTGGTCATGAAATTGGATGGTCTCTGTAAAGTATCTCCTTGTAGTATCAAATTTGTTTATAAATTAAAAGAAGTTCATCAATAATTGTAAAGTACATATATAAATTTATTGTAAACTCATCAAGTCTCTTGTATGCTCTATGATAGATCGTGATCCAGTCATATGCTTTGTAGTTTAGAAATTTTACGAAAATCAAAGTACGTATATGGAATGCAGCGGAAATAAAAGAATATCACACTTTTATTTACTTGGTTCACAGCTACATGCTACTACTCTAAGGCCTACGATCTTTGATCATTTCCAACGGACAATTTACTATTAAACTCCCCTCTTACGAGAGGGAGTTTTCGCTTTTATAAAAGATGCTTAGGAACAGTAAACCTTTATTGTCCTAAGAGTTGAAGTACAAAAGTAAAATGAAAAGGTTACCGATTGAAGTGTAGCACAGAAGTCGATACAACTCCTCGGCGTTATGACGATGTATCAAATGTGTTGTTCGCGCATAGGAAGTCGTCGTAGTAGCGTAAAAGTTGTGTTCTAGAGTTTCCCTCGTAACTGCATATGAAGGTGGATCCGGGCACCTAGAACTTCTTCCGGGTGCCTCCACGTCATCCCGTCAATTCGCTTCCGACGCCGATTCAGCATCTTCCGAGTGCCTATATCCCTTCTGGGTGCCTAGATGTTGATGTGGAGGTTGCTGGATCAACTTTGACTCTGTAATGTCTTATCCATATCTGAATGCCTAGAGGCTGAGGTGTCCCGACTGTTGGAACTTTGCCACTTCATTCGTCTCGTTGGCTCGATTAGTTGACGTCTGGGCGCTTGGATCCCTTCCGGGCACCTGGACCGTCCGGTTTCTTGGATCCAGATTAGGGCGCTTGGAATCCAAAGTTCTGATCTCTCCTTTCTTGCATCACATGGTTAGTCCAAAAAAATATAAGCAAGAAATTTGATAGTTTTGGCAAATAGTCTAGTCTTAATTTTTATATTTTCAGTGAAATCTTATGTCAGACCGACGCCTACTGTTCTTTTTCCTGTGAATGCATCCTCACCCACTCCTCTCGATAGAATTTACCTTTTGCCAATCCGGTCCTCCAGGCCTGTTGGATTTTTGCTCAATCTCTGATCCTTGACCCCTATGACTTCCACCGCTAGATGTCTGGTCCTCCAGACACGCCTAGATTTTTTCGTCTGGTGCTTTGATCTGCCAAGTCTTTCTACTCAGTCCTCCTGACTAGGACTTCCTTATCTAGTCTCCTTGACCAGGACTTCCTTGCCTAATTCTCTTGACCAGGACTTTCTTTGCCTAGCCGCAACTAGGATTTTTCTGTGCTACCTGCATATTTAATTTAGCTCATTAGTCCACTTCACAAACTTAACTTGAATCCTTTGCCATTATCAAAATCCTAGTTTGATCATCTGGTGCTACCTGCACCAACAATCTCTCTATTTTTGATTATGACAACCTAGGTTTGAAGTTAAGTATAAATTTCTTTTAACAAACATAAATTCATAATAAAATTCCAAGTCAAAAAAATTGACTCCCACTTAACTTAGTATCTCCCCCTGAAATTAAAGTATACTTAGAAATAATTTTGAAAAATAAATTTTTTTCTCTCCCCTTGAACCTGACATGGTTCTTTTTTTTACTTTATCAAGTGATTTAAGAACCATCTAAGCCATACTTTAATTTTTGAAAATAATTTTCATAAAGTATTTTGTAAAAATTATGCTTTAATTGAAAAAGACTAAGATAGTGAAATTTGAACATTAAGAAAATATATTTTTAAAAAGATATTTTGAAAACTTGTACATGAACTTGAACTCTCTCCTCCTTTGATATAATTAAAAATAAATCTCGAAAGATTTTTAAAAAATTCTTGAGAGGCTTTTGGAAGAAGACTTGAAAAAAGTAATAAATACAATTCCAATCAAGATAGAAGTTGGGTTTGAGTTCAAAATGACATTTATATACTATATATAAAAATACTTAGACAAAAAAATTATCCTTTAGTCACATGTCTAACTTATTGGTACTAGCTGACTATCAAAAGATAACAGTTTTCATCAAGTTAGTCAAGTTAATTGTATTATTCTAGCTAGTTTTTTAATATGCAGGAACACTCAATCTGATCATGTTTGTACTTGTTTTTAGTCGAGATTGATTTTAAGGCATTGGCATAAGCATTAAAACTCAAATTTTTACCATATGTATCTTACATCATTTTAGATTTTACAATACTTAAGCAATTGTTATATCTAGTGTGCTTTGTGAATATAGTTAGCCAAAATTTATATGTGCATGATCTCTACTCGGAGTGTCTAGGCTAAGTCCAAACTTTTCGTTAATTTTGAAATCAAAATTAAAAAAAATCTTTTTGAAACTAAGTTTTTTTAAAAAATGATGAGTAAATAATTTTAAAATTTTTTGAAAGTATAAGTAATAGTAGATTTGAAAATCAGGAGTTTTAAAAAAAATTATGACAGAAAAGATAATTAAAAAAAATAAAAACTTAGTCTACCAAGCAAATTCCTAATTATCTTCTGAGTATATTAAACTCAGATTCAAAGAGGGGTTTTGTGAAGATGTCGACTAGGTTTGATTTGGACTCAACATAGTCGAGTACAATCTCTCCTTTAGCGACATGGTCCCTGACAAAATGATGTTGGACTTTTATATATTTGGTTCTAGAGTGATGGATTGAGTTCTTAATCAAGTTGATTGAACTAACATTGTCAATTAAGACTTTAGTATTATATGCTCTATTGGTTGTAGAATAACTTAAGAATATTCTCTTAGTGGTTTTGGATGTAAATTTTCTTAAGTAGTCTTTTATGTTTAGCATGTGTATTTTATATACAAATACTTTTAGGTAATTTAAATTAGACATTTTATTATAATATATTTCATAGGCGATTTTATTATGATGTTTATTAATTAATATCCTATTTTGAATATAGCAGACTGTGCTTATTGCCTCAGCCTAGAATTGGTTGGTTAGAATTCGTATTCATTTAACATTGTCCTATCTACTTCTTCTAGAGTTCTATTTTTCCTTTCTACTATTCCATTCTGTTATGGGGTTCTAGGACATAAAAACTCATGGTGATATCCATTAACTTGACAAAATTTATTAAACCTAGCATTTTCAAACTCTCCATCATGGTCACTCTTTATTTTACTTTTTAAATCCTTTTCATTCTTTATTAGTTTACATAAGTTTGTGAATTTTTCATAAGTTTCATCCTTAGTTTTAAAGAATTTTACCCATATGAACTTAGTGTAATCATCAATTATTATTAAGCAATACTGGTTTTTGCTTAGTGATTTAAGCCTATGTGAATTAAAGAGGTCTAAGTGTAGTAATTCAACTATAGAATTTGTTTAGTTCAGGTTTGTTACTTTGTGAGTTGATTTTGTTTGTTTACCTTGTTGATAAGTATTACCTTGTTTACCTTGTGAGTCTTACATGAGTGTGATCCAGTTTTATGTGCTACAACTTGGTTTACTCTTGTGTTAATAGAAACTTAGTTGAGGAGCTTATTAGGTCAATTTTGTAAATGTTATTTTTAAATTCCCTTAAGTGCTATATTAGGGTTTTCAATTATACATTTAGATTTGGTAAATCTAACTAAGTATCTAGGATCGTATAATTGATTAATACTTAACAAATTAAACTCAAATTGATCTACTAATAATACTTTGCGAATAATGAAGTTAGAACTTAGTTCGATATTGCCTGTTCCAATTACTTTAAGTTTTTCGTTATTCCCGAACGCTATGAATTCTAAGTTCTTCAACTTTAGCTTTGTGAATTTTGATCTGTCTCCAATCATGTGTCTGGAGCATCCACTATCTAACATCCATTGATTCAAATCTTTATGTTCCTACACCTAAGGCGAGTCTTTGGATTCGGTCTTGTAGGATCGTGGATGTACGCTAGAGGAGAGGTGAATAGCATGTATATCGTTTCTCGTTCTATCAGAAATCACTAAACAGCGAAATTAGTAAAGTATGCAGGGACACACGGATTTTACTTGGTTCCTAACCCCCTAGGGTTAGTACCTCCAAGGTTTATATACGGGAGATGCCTGTCTACTAGTGGTTTCCTTTCCGAACCTTATTCGGCGGCGAAGAAATCCGTCTTACATTCCAATAAAGAATATAACAATAAATAAAATAAAGTAAGACACATAAGGAATTAAACCAAACAAGTGTCGATCCGATTCGGAAGTTCTGAGCGCTGCGCACTCCACCTGGAACTTCTCCGGTTGCACGAGCCTGACCCTGTTCGCGTTCAACAATACCACTAGCAGGAGAGGATGACATGTAGAAGTTGTGATTTGGTTGTGCACGTTCAACCTCCTTATATCGCTTCTTCCAGGCGACTGGAAGCCTTATCCAGGCGACTGGATAAGATCTGATCCGATCCAATTTTCTCGATCTTATCCTGGCTGAGTCTTCCCGATCGAGTCGCCTGGATCCACCTTCGAGTCGCTTGGACCGTCCGGTCGACTGGATCGTATAGTCGTTTGGATCCAGTTGACTCAGGTTTGACTTGAGTTGGCCCCGGAGTTGGTTTGACTGTCTTTGTTTGCTTCACTTATGCTTTCTCTATCTTGCTTCCAGCTCCTGGTTCCTGCAAGACAAACATACAAACATGTAAACAATCTAAGCCTTACCCTGTGGGTTTAACTTCGGATTTCCAGTGAAATCCTGAGTTAGTCTGACTCCTACTGTTCCCATACTAGGAATGCGTCCTTACCCACTCCACTCAGGAGAAGTTTTGCCAACAAGTCTCTGTTGGACTTCCCACTTAGCCATGGTCCTCAGCCCCAGGATTTGCTACTAGGCTACCGGTCCACCTGATCGCTTAGATTTCCACCAAGCCTTGGTCCTTCAGATCTGTTTGGATTTTTTCCATGCTTTCAGGTACTCCTAACACTGCCTGGACTTGCACCTGGTGCACTTGACCTTGTTAAAACTTCTGTCTAATCTTCCAAATCAGGATTTGCCTTTGCCTATCCTACAACTAGGATTTTCCCTGCCTTGCTCCATTCGCTAGGGCTTTCTTGTTCAATCTTCCAGATCAGGACTTCCACTGCATAGTCTAACCGACTAGGACTTCTCGCTAGTCTTCTGGTCAAACTGACCTGACTAGACTTCACTCACATCCAAACATTAGGTCCTATTTAGATCAACCGTTGGTCAAACTGACTAGACCTAGGTGTATTGCCAAACATCGAAACTCTAGGGCCAAACCTAGTTGATCTTGCACCAACTGGTCTTAGTTTGACGTCGTGTCTTTCTGTCCTTGATTTGTCTTGCAAAAAGTGCAATCGCTTTCTCGACTAGATTAACATTAGTCTGTTCATGTAGTTCAAACTCGAAAAATAGTCCAATTTAATCTTAAAAAGGTCTTTGGAGACCTTATACGCATCAATCGTTGATGCCCATAAGGTGTTCTTAGGGAATGATTTCAAAGCGTACCTGATGACGTCTTAATTCTCTATGGGTTGTCTTATGGCGTGGAGTCCATTGAGCAAATCTTGAATTCGTGCGTGTAATCCATTCGCGGATTCACCTTCCTGCATTTTTATATGATATAATTTATTTAACAGGAGGTCGTGCTTGCTTACTTTTGTGTTAGACGTTCCCTTATGCAGCTCAATGAGTTTGTCTCATAAGTTCTGAGTACTTATAAAGGGATTAACCTGGTTGAGCTATGCTTTTGTGAGGCCACATTGAAGTGTTTGAGTTGCTTTAGCGTCAGTCTTGATCTTACGCTTTGTAGTGGAGTCTCGCTTCTCACAAGACTGGGGGATGTCGTCGGCGTCTATTGGGAGTGTAAATCCGGTCTGGATTACAATCCACATCTCCACCTGTGTTTTGAAGTGATATTCTATCCTTGAATTCCAGTAGATAAAATCTTTTTCGAAAAATAGAGGTGGTCTGGCGGTACTGTAACATTTTTGATGGTCATTTAACTTGCACAAAAATAGACACGAAAATATGTACCAAGTCTTGGTCTTAGATTAGCAGTGCGGGAAAAAATAAAAATGAAAAATGGAATGAAAAATCGAATAAGCTCGATTAGTGATTGTACTAAATTCGAATACCTCTTGCTTTGATACCAATTGTAGGATCGAGTTTGAGCGTTAGAGGGGGGGGGTGAATAGTGCTTCGTCACTTTTTCACTCATTCGAAAAACATAAGTAAACTCAGAGTATGGAAAATAGGGGAAATAAACAAATGGAACACTTTTATTTACTTGGTTCACAGTTGTAGACTGTTATTCCAAGGTCCACGATTCTTGATTGTTTCTGAAGGATAATTCACTATTAAACTCCTCTCTTACGAGAAGGAGTTTTCGTTTTACAAAATAAGTTAGGAATGGTAAACCTTTACCGTCCTGATGATTTAAGTACAAAAGCGAAATAACAATATTACTGATTAGGAAAATAGTAGTGAGGCGTAGAAGTTGGTGTAACTCCTCGGCATTACGATGACGTATTGGATGGGTTGTTCGCGTGCAGGAAGTCGTCGCAGTAGCATATGAATTGTGTTCTAGGGTTTTCCCTCGTAGTTGTATTTAAAGGCCAATCCGAGCATTCGGAAGTCCTTTCGGGTGCCTCTACGTCATTTTGTCGATCCACTTCCGACGCTGATTCGACATCTTCCGGGCGCTTGTATTCCTTCCGGACGCTTGGATGTTGACTTGAAGGTTGTCAGATTAACTTTGACTCTGCAACGCCTTATCCTTATTTGGCTCCTAGAGCCTTTTCGGGCGCTTGGAGGCTAAGGTGTCTCGACCACTAGGACTTTGCCACCTCATTTGTCTTGCTGGCCCGATCGGTTGACGTCCGGGTGCTTGGATCCCTTCTAGGCGCGTGGACCGTCCGGTCAACTGAATCTAGATAAGGGCGTCCGGAATTCAAAGTTCTAATCCCTCCTTTCCTGTATCATAAATTAGTTCAGAATAAACTATAAATAGAAAATTGACAGTTTTGGCAAACTGTTTGGTATTAACTTTTAGGTTTCCAGTGAAACTCTAGGCTAGACCGACGTTTACTCTTCCCCTTTTCGGCAATGTGTCCTCACCCACACCACTCGGGAGAATTTATTTTTTGTCAATCTAGTCCTCTAGACCTGCTGGACTTTTACTTAGTCTTGATTTTCGATCTCTAGGATTTCCACTGCTAGACGTTCGGTCCTTCAAACCTGTCTATACTTTCCCGCGTGGTGCTCTGATCTGTCAAGTCTTCTTGATCGACACTTCCTTACCCAGTCCCCTTGCTCAGGACTCGCGACTAAGACTTTCTTGCTCAGTTCTCCTGACCAGGACTTCCTTTGCTTAGTTGCAACTAGGACTTCCCTGTACTACTTGCACACTTAGTTTAGCTTATTAGTCCACTTCACAGACTTAACTTCAATCCTTTGCCATTATTAAAACTCAGATTCGATCATTTGGTGGTCTTCCTGCTCAGTCCTCCTGACCAGGACTTCCTTATCCAGTCCCCTTGACCAGGACTCTTGGCCAGGACTTTCTTGTTTAGTTCTTTTGAACAAGACTTCCTTTGCCTAGCCGCTACTAGGACTTCCCTGTGTTACCTGCATACTTAGTTTAGTTCATTAGTCGACTTCACAAATTTAACTTCAATCCTTTGTCATTATGAAAACATAGGTTCGATCATCTGGTGCTCCCTGCACCAATATTATGGTCTTGACACTTCAAACTGGTACTAAACTACAATCCAGTTGAGCTAAGTAAATGTGTGGTAAATAATTTGTGTAGTTATGTAGGAAAGGCCTCTTTCCAATTTTGTAGCCTAAATATCAGAATTAAATGTTTTGCACAACCAATTAAATTTACATGTTGAATAAGTTTAGTATCCCTTTTGTGTTACTAGTAAGTTCTCGAAACTTGAAATTGCTAAAATTCTTTGAAACTCGTGTCACCAACTCTTAAAGTAATAGAAATGGTCTTTCAATGAAGCAAATAATTTAGGGGAAAAATTTTATTCAGTAAATTGATTTTCCTTAGTTTCTTTCTGTCTTTAACAAGAATGTGTCTTCTTTGTTCAATCATGAAATTGTCCTTATAGGCATATTGAGCAAATTATGGAGATAAGATAATGTTACTTTTTAAGTCAGTCATTCATTTTGTGCTATCTTCTGCTTAATCATATTTATAGCATTGATCCAAACGCTGCTCAGTGTCAGTTGGTTGGACCATTATCATTCGCATCTTTCTCGGATACTGTTACTATAGTGATATCCGTAAATGTCACTCTACCATCGTATTGACACAATTTTGTTGGTATAACTATGAGAAATCCTGTCTTGTTTTAGCCTTATAATTGAGAACTAGCTGTGGGAAGATTCTTATTCAATGACATCCTTTGATACCATCCCTTGGTCACATAGAGGAGATTAACACTAAAAAGAGAGGGGGAGAGGAAAAGGAAGAGGAGAATCACCAACAGATGGT
>JBBMKF010461610.1:0-11326 GCA_037834155.1 Curcuma caesia | reverse complement strand
GAGGGGTTACTAATTAAATTCTCCCATGAAACAAAAGCATTTGTTTCACGTCATACCGTATTCCTGGAAGAGTTTTTCTTGCAGGAAATAATGAGAGCTGAGTTAGAACTTCGTGAAGTTTAAGAGACTCAAATAGACATAAATGAGACACCTAGTCGCGAACCACAACCGATTGCTCATAGTAATGAGTTATCGGCTGAACCTATTGAGACACAACCTCTTCGTGGATCCAGTAGGACACGTAATATTCCATAGAAATATGAATTTCTCGTAAGTGAATCAGATTACATATTACTCATCGAGTATGAGTAAACTACTGATCATGAAGAAGTTCTGAAAAGTTCAGAGAGGGATAAATGGTTTACAACCATGAAGTCAGAAACGAATTTCATTAATGCCAAGTTTGAAAATTCGGTGGAATATTCGTTTTGATGAGGAAATCAAAGAGGTTGATTTCTTGCAAAATCTAACGAATCCTTTGTGTATAAAGAGGTTAGTGGGAGTGCGATCGTATTCCTATAATTATATATTAATAACATATTAATAAAAAGAAACGATATGCTTGTTCTACAATCAATCAAATTACGGTTAGTCAAATGTTCTCCATGAAAGACATGAGAGAAGCGACCTAAATCCTTGGGATTAGGATCTATAGAGATAGATCAAAAGGTTGTTTAGTCTTTCGCAGTCTACAAAAATAGATAAGATGCTAAAAGAGATATAGCATGCTTGAATCCGAGAAAGGATCACATTTCGAAGTCTAGGTGTCCACGGACAAGAGACGAGAGGATTTACATGAGTATAATTCCTTATGCTTCGGCAATAGAATCAATCGTGTATACTATGATGTGTCCGAGGCCCGACGTATCATATGCTTTGAGTGTCACGAGCGGATACCGATCAGATCCAGCAATAGATCATTGGGCGGCTGTCAAAACAATTATTAAAGTACTTGAGAGAAAATAATGATTTATTTTTGGTACATGGAGAAAGTGATATGATTACACGTAGGTATACGGATGCCAACTACTAGACAGACCAGGATGATTCTGAGTCTCAGTCTGGATACCTATTCACTTTAAATTATGGCACAATAAGTTAAAAGTGTTTCAAATAAGACAACATTACAACTTGTGAAGCAGCAAACGAAGCGGTTTGGATCAAGAAGTTCATCACTGAACTTAGAATGATTCCAACCATTGTTGAAGCGTTACTTGCTTATTGCGACAACAATGGAGCAATCGCGCAAGCGATGGAACTTAGGTCTCACCGTCGATCCAAACACGTGCTTCGGCGATATCAATGGATCAAAAGATCATTCGTAGAAGAGAAATACAATCAAGAAGATTCTCATCGAAAGAAACCTTGTGGATCCTTTAATCTCTATCTCAAAATAAGTTTGAGGAACACATAGAAACGCGTGGTATTGGATACCATAACGATTGACCTTAGGCCAAGTAGGAGTCTGTTAATTTGAGGGGTGTCCTAAGGCAATCGCTTTACGATTATATTATTTATTAGATAAATAGTAATTCACTATTTGAGTGCACATTCCATATGTGTTTGATTGGATCTTAAACTCAAATACTGAATGTCTGCAATATGATTCATTGTGTGAGAGAACTTGTGATTGGATCACAACTAGTGATCATCTCTACACTTGTAATTATGAATGTATTGGAATTATCCATAGTCGAGGAATTGATGAGCACGGATGTCATCGATTCTGTCGAGACTAGCATGTTTTGAACTCCTTGATTAGCAAAGCAGCTGATCTCACTGCTGTCGACATTAGATGTTGAGAGTTAAATGTGGATGCTAGTTAAAGGTAACCAATTCATTGGAATGACCTGCTTTGAAACTTCATATGATTTGATACATATGCCAATGAAGATCTCAAGTGCAGTTTACGTGCGAGTTTCCTTTGACTTGTGGTATTCAAGTCACCTTGATCACGGAAGCTTATACTTTGACATCTTAAGCAAGCATCTCCGTAGAGGTGTGGACCCGAGATGATTGGGTATAAGATGAAGTGCCCGAAAGTGTTTGAATAGGCCACAGAGGATTCACCGCTCCTTGAAAAAGGAGACGTATACCTTGCGACCGCTTGTCAGAATTGTTATTAAAAGTCTTTGGCCAAAATATTACATGTTAAAAGTATGATACTCTTAGATACGTGTACAAGTAACTTGAATCCACAGGACAAGAAAGCAGCTTGGCCTAGGTGTGACGTAGTCAGCCTAGTGGGGGCCGACACATAGACCATGTCCTGAACCAAGCGGGTATAAGACGGTGAAAGGAACGAGGCACGATTCAGTATAGCTGCTGAAAGGTTTAGAACTGTTCTAGAATCAATCATTGATTTTTCGATCAATTGGGGATCGTGATATACTACTAGGTGTCACTCATGATCGTTCCATAATTAATGGTTAATTACGGACGGCCAACATAGCCGAGAACCTATTGGGTCACACGCACAACAAGTCTCCGAAGGACTTAAAACGAGTTTGAGAATTGAATTCTCAGAACGAGAGAAATAAAGTCTGGTTGAATCAGACAATGGAGAAAATGATGGAACTCGTCTTACGAAGATGAAGCGAACGAAACTGATTTCGTTTAAATTAGAAACCGTTTGGTTAGTAAACCAAATGTTTCGATTTTGAATTGAATTGAACCAACTTGGTTTAATTCACGATGGAAGAGATTTTGGTAGAACGAATGTGATGAGGAGATTCATCTTGCGAAGACGAAATGAACAAAATTAGTTTAGGTCAAATCGGAGTTTGTTTGGTTAGTGAATCAAGCAAACCAAATTTGATCCCGGTTTACTACAGTAACTCTGAATTAACTGGTTTGGTTCAATCCGGTTCAGGCTGGGTTAGGTTTTCTTCCGCCGGCTCAAGCTTAAAAACCCTGTTTTTCTTCTCTCCGTGGCAGAGGCTTCGGTAAAAACCTCAATCGTGATTTCTTCGTTGTTGGGAGAAACAGAGACGGCACCTATCTTCTTCCTCGCGCGGCAGCAGACCTCCTTCTCCCTCGCGCGATCGCCGACAGCAAACTTCTCCCTCATGCGATCGCTAGCAGCAAGCTTCTCCCTTGCGCGATCGCCGATTGCATGCTTCTCCCTTGCACAATCGACGACAGCAAGCTTCTCCCTCGCACGATCGATGGCAGCAAGCTTCTCCCTTGCGTGATCACCGGCACCAAGCTTCTCCCTCGCGCGATCGCCAGTAGCAAGCTTCTCCCTCGTGCGATTGACGGCAGCAAGCTTCTCCCTCGCACGAACATCGGCAGCAAGCTTCTCCCTCGCGTGATCGCCAACAGCAAGCTTCTCCCTCGCGCGATTGCCGGAGCTGCTGGTTGTTTCCAGGCGAAAGCTTACTGCAGGAGTTACCTGTGCCATTTTTGTGTTTGGCTGTGTAAGAAAAGAAAGTGAAGGTGTTGGGATCGTCCTGGTGCAATGCGCGTGCCTACACATTTCGTAAACGTGCGCAGCAGAAATAAAATAATAATTAAAACTAATTATCATACAAAACACGCATGCTAGACAGGAAATAAACAATGTACAAGGCATGGCAGGAAATTAAAATTTTACAGAATAAAATTATTCTACTTGCACAATTAAAATTTGCAGAATAAAATTATTCTAAACGTGTACCTCACGATGACGATGTTGAGCCATGTTGAATCAATCGAGCAATCCTCGTCCGAGTCCTGCCTCTACTAGTGATCCATGCCAAGCTCCCATCTGGACGGCTTCGGAAGCCATGAGTCGCGTCATTGTCTTTGGTACTAGCCGATGATCGATGACGATCGAATCGAGAGAAGCCTTATTCCGGAAACCACGCAACAACATTTGTCGCGTGTGTTCCGGGGCTTTCTAACTATCACCGAAATCATATTCCGGGTATAGGACAAATAATCGGAACCTTTCCAACATTAATGGAAAATTCTTCGGAATACTTCATAAGCTCCCGGATACTACAAAACCTGTTACCTAAATATTATGACCATCGAGAATGTTCCAATAACAAACTCAAGGGCTCTTCTCCGGAGACGGTGATCGGCTAACGTACGGACAACCATCACGCAGCGCGCTAGAGTTCTGTTGTCACCTTCATCCGATCGGCAACACAAAACAAAAGGAGACTGAGCTCTCTATTGTTCATGGTCGGCAACACAATGTGAAGAGATGTTGAGCTCTCTATTTCTCTCTATTATTTATGGTTGGCAACACAAAACAAAGAGAGACTGATCTCTCTATTGTTCATGGTCGGCAACACAAAGCAAAGAGATATTGAGCTCTCTGTTGCTTATGGTTGGCAACACAAAAGCCCTCGGTACCAGTCGGCAATACAGAGATAAAGAAAATAACCCATCAGCGAGGAAGAAGAAGGAAACGACCTTCAACCGGGCAAACGACGGCGACGCGAGATTCGACCACCAGCTGAGAGGGCGGCGACGCGAGGTTCTGGCCACCTGTCGAACGGGCGGGTAATGTGGATAGTACCCTTTCTTCTCCACGCACGACAGCCGATGATGTCCTCCTTCTCCACGCGCGACGGCCAGGAGTCGAGGGCACACAGGGGCTCGTGAGGAGGTAATCGAGCAGCACACAGCAGCCGGCGGTGTCATCTTCTTCATGTACGGCGGTGTTCCCTTCTGCACATGCAACAGCCAGCGGTTCTTCCCTCTGCGGCATCGTCTTCTTCACGCAAGGCAGCCGGTGGTTCTTCTCTCTCCACGTGCGGCGGCCAGCGTTCGTCGAACAGAGAGGCGCATCACGGTGGGAGAGATGCTGAGGCCTGAGGGATGCATCGCGGCGGCGGGGAAGAAAGCTACAGGAGCTCTTTCGGTGATGGGGCGGTGTCGCGGTGGAGAAGAGCTACAGGAGCCCTTCTTAGCTCTCGCGCGTTCCTTTTTTTTACAGCATTGTAGCTTCTCTTTATAAAAGGAGCTACAGTGCGGCTACAATACCGGCATGCGAAAACCACAAAATCAACAATCCTGTGGCTAGGGTTTACTGTTTGAACCGAACCGGACCGGGTTTACTCTTGGTTAAGTCGACTGAATTTTGAATTCTAACAAAAATCAAGTGTGATTTCAGCAATTCAGTAGTCGTTTTCTTGGTTTGACTAAATCAGTCGATTGGATTGGTAAATTCCCTGAAGTGTACTTTTTTTAATAAATTTTAAATTTTAAATTTTTTAATATAATAATCTCGAACTGTCGCAAACCATGAATCAGCAGTTCTGAACCGTGAACCGTAACCATCTTGGGTGGTTAAGGTTAAGGGTCGACCTGCCATGAACCGTTGAACCCGCAGTTCTGAACTGTCGAACCGTCAGTTCTGAACCATGGTCGGGTCTAATCTCTGGTCAGTTGTCATGGGTGGAGGTGGAGCAAGTATATCAGGCATATCCAGTAATGCCTCGATCTCTACTCCAAGGTCTATGTCCTCTCCTGCTAGACCTGACTGTGGCTGAGGTGGCTGATCCAGAGGCTGCTGAGGCTGTGGCTGCCTCCATGATAGTCTCTCCTCATCATCTATGCCCACATGTCCTAGGGTAATATGTTTAGAACCTTCATAGTCCCCGTGAGGTATGATCTCACCAACAGTGGTGTCTATCCCAAGGGAACTAAATATATCAGTCAGAATGTGACAGTATGGCATGTGGACCCGCCTACTAGTGACAATGGATGATGTATACACTATGACATGAAATATCAAAAAGCCTAAATCAATATCCAGTCGGTGGGTGAAGGCATACAGGAGAAAAGAGTGGAATGGTCGTATCAGGGTCAGGTTTCTTGTGGTCAAGGGCAAGATACAATTTACTATAACTTTGTACAGGACGTATTCCTGTATCCTAAGTTCAGTGGAGTGGAATGCTACTAAACCTGGAGCTCGGTCACGCTGAAAAAAGTATGTGTACATGACATCTAAAGTGATGTCACCATAGGGATCATCAAATGGCATGCTGGTGTGTGGGTAGAGTACAATGGTGGACTGTGAAGGTTTGAATCCTATAAATGTGTTTATCATGGTAGGTGCGATGGATATGGTCCTACGTCCAACTCTAGATATGATAGTGTGATCATCTAGAAGGTCAAGGTTGTTGTAGAATTCTGAACACAAAGTTGTGTTCACAGGAGTGGTGCAAAATACTAACCTATCTAGATGGTAGTGTGTGATAGCCTGCATGGATAGGGGACAGGATCAGACAAAGAATCCTCTATCTAAAGACCTACAAGGTAGAGCTATGTAGGTGGTCTCCTCAAACCGAAGCCTAAGTCCCTTAGTTGAAAACCTAGGGTCTATAGAGGGGGTAGTACTGGAGGCAGCATCTCTAGCTCTCCTAGCTCGTCTAAAAAATACAGATATTTAACTAAAAATAAAAATATATAGTAAAACAAATTAAGTTTAGTCTGTTACTTGGGGGCCATTTTGAAGATTGAAATGCTTCCTACTAGATGTGATGGCTTTTGTAGTGTAAAGCACTCGTAAACAGTGGAGAAACTAGAAGTTTTGGGATAAAAAATTTGGCGGTGGGGACGATTTTATAATGCCGTCTGAGTCGACTCCAGTGATCTGAGTTGACTCAGGTGAGGTGTGAGTCGACTCAGCCAGGGCTGGAGTCGACTCAAGTTAGTTGAAACGACGTTTTGAGCGAAAAACTTCTCGCCATTTCGCTAACCCGGCTTGAGTCGACTCCGCTGAGTCTGGAGTCGATTCAGGTCGACTCCGCTGAGTCTGGAGTCGACTCAGGTCAACTGTGATTGATGATTTTTTGATTTTTTAAGTTAATTGAACCTTTTAAACCAATTTTAAGTTTTTTAAAAAAACAATTTTTAGGTTAAAATTTTATTAGAAACATTTTTTTTAAGTTAATAATTTTTAAGTTAATTAAATTTTTTAAAAATAATTGTTAAGTTAATTAAATTTTTAAAACAATTTATAAGTTAATTAAAATTTTAAAATAATTTATAAGTTAATTAAATTTTTTAATACAATTTTTAAGTTAATTAAATTTTTAAAATAATTTTTAGTTAATTTTTTAAAACAATTTTTAATTTAATTAAAATTTTAAAATAATTTACAAGGTAATTAAATTTTTTAAAATAATTTTTAAATTTTTAAGATAATTTTTTAGTTAATTAAAATTTTAAAATAATTTTTAAGTTAATTAAATTTTTTAAAACAATTTTTAAATTTTTAAAATAATTTTTAAGTTAATTAAATTTTTTTAAACAATTTTTCAAATTTTAAAATAATTTTTAAGTTAATTAAAATTTTAAAATAATTTTTAAGTTAATTAAAATTTTAAAACAATTTTTAAATTTTTAAAATAATTTTTAAGTTAATTAAATTTTTTAAAATAATTTTTATGTTTATTAAAATTTTAAATTAATTTTTAAGTTAATTAAACTTTTTAAAACAATTTTTAAGTTAATTAAATTTTTTAAAAATAATTTTTAAGTTAATTAAAATTTTAAAATAATTTTTAAGTTAATTAAATTTTTTAAAACAATTTTTAAGTTAATTAAAATTTTAAAATAATTTTTTAGTTAATTAAATTTTTTAAAATAATTTTTAAAATTTTAAAATAATTTCTAAGTTAATTAAAATTTTAAAATAATTTTTAAGTTAATTAAATTTTTAAATTACATTTTTATTTGTTGGGGTTATTTAAAAATATTTTTACCTATTTATCTCACCAAGTCTGGATGATCAATTAGTGATCCTATGTGTTCATTATGAGATGATTTTCCAATTTTATCTTGGTTTATTGTGCGAGGTATCTATATTTGATTAACCTTGAGTTAGATTCAGGTTTAACCGTCAATTGATTAAATACACATTTCATAGATTGATCTCCAAGCAGTGGCGAGGCATAGAGGCATTCTTGGATATCGGAGCAACGACCACTTTCTAAGATAAAATCAATTTAAGAAATTGTATATTTAACCAACTTATTGATAAACCTTAGTCTAACTAATTTAGGATGTGGCGAGGTAGCTTCGGTCAGTTAGGTTTGACTAAGTGAATCAATTCAGGTACTCCTTACCTTTCTTGATCACTTAACCTAACTTCCCTGACGTACTATTATCTCGCCCCACCCTGGTACTCGGTTGGCAAGTATTAATCAAATAGTTAGTCCTTAGTCTAACCTAATTTTCTATTGCATAAAAATAATTCTAGGTTAAACATGTAATTAAGCAAAGAGATTTGGTTTCCCCAGGATCGTGCCCCATGATTGGTCGAATCAAGTGAACCTGATTATTGGGAACCAAGTATTGGTTCAGTCCGACTGGATTAACCAGTCGTGACTTTGGAACCCACGCTTGGACTCGTGTTTGATTTCTACGTGTAAGTGCAATGAATGACCTATTTTTAGCCGCATACCCAATGCCCGATCGGTTGTATCCAGCCTTTTACGATCCAAGCATTATATCCAGATACTTGGACCCGGAGGTGAATTGTTCAAGCGATCTTCTGAGTTCACCGACTTGAATCTTCAGTTGAGCATTTTCTTTCTCAAATTGAACTCGAGTCGAATCCTCAACCGAATCGCTCTGAGTCGGTGGCTCAGGGTTGACTTTCTCCTTGAGAATTACTAATTCCTCTTGGAACAATTCAACCAAGGCATCAGCCTTAGCCAATTTCTTACTTAAAGTAATAATTATTAAAAACAGCCTTTCGTTACTTATAGTGGAGTTCGGGCCTTCAAGGATACGGATCTGTGGCTTTCGTTGTATGAGTTGTAGTCGCTCTGGTTCGGTTCATCCTGAGCCGGAAGAGCGAGGAAGCTTGTCGTAGGTTCTTCGTCTGACTCCTCGGAAGACGACCCGTCCCAAGTCACCTTTAGTGCTTTCCTCTTTGCTTTTCAATCCTTGCGTTGGTTCGGACAGTTTGCGATGAAATGACCCTTTCGACCGCAACCGTAGCACTTCAGTTTCGACTTTCCGATGGTTGGAGGCTTCGATTTGTTGACCACCTTCTTGATTTCTGATCGGCGAATTTTGTGCTTGTTCCGGAACATCTTCCAAATGAGGTTCACCAACTCCGAGGTTACTTCGTTGTTAGCTTCGGAGTCCGACGATTTTGAATCTTCCAGGATTTTCTTCTTCTTCAAGTCGGTACCTGCAATTAGCGCTATATCTTTCTCCTGCACTTCTGTATTAGTTTGTTCGTGCAACTCAAATTAGAAAATAAATCATCTAATTTTAATTTATTCAAAGCCCTGGAAACTTTGTAAGCATCCACCATGGATGCCCACAACGTATTCTGGGGAAAGGCTTTGAGAGCGTACCTTATTACATCCCGATTGTCGATGATTTGTCCGATGACATGCAGGCCGTTGAGGATGTCCTGGATCCTTGCGTGCAGTCCTCTTGCCGTTTCTCCTTCAAGCATCTTAATATTGTACAACTTATTAATTAATAAATCTCGTTTGCTTACCTTGGTGTCGGAGGTTCCCTCATGAAGCTCTATTAATTTTGTCCAAAGGTCCTTTGCACTGCTGAAGGGACCTACCCGATTTAGTTCATCTTTTGTTAGCCTGCACTGAAGGGTCTGGGTTGCTTTTGCATCTGCCTTAATCTTCTTTCTGGTGGCGGCGTCCCAGAACTTGCAAGACTGTGGTTGTCCATCATTACAAGTAGGGATTGAAAATCCCGTCTGGATGATGATCCACATTTCCACCTGAGTTTTCAAGTGGCATTCCATCCTAGTTTTCCAGTACGGAAAGTCATCACCCGAGAACAACAATGGTCTTGCGGTGCTGAAACCTTCTTGATCGGCCATTAGTCTAGCACATAAGAAAGAAGTACAAAAAAACTTTCCAAGACTTGGTCTTGGATTAGCAGTGTGGGAGAAGATTAAAAAAAATATGAAAGAAAAAAATCGAAAATAAATTTCTTGATCAGTGATTGCACTGGATTCAAGAACCCCCGCTCTGATACCAATTGTAGGATCAAGAACACGCAAGAGGGGGTGAATAGCATGTTTAATATTTTTCAATTTTCAATAAGATCAGAGTTTGAAGTACGTGCGGAAGCGATTTAACAAAATACTTACGAAAGTAGTTGAAATGAAAAGCAAAAATAAAAGGAGTAAATGACGCTTTTATTTATTTGGTTCACAGCACAAGGCTGCTACTCAAAGGCCCACGGTCCTTGACTGTTTATTACGGGCAAATCCACTAAAGCACTTGTCCCTTACCTGCAGCAAGTGTAACGAAGTACAAAGATCACAACTTTTAGAAACTCGGTATAATTAAAATGTAAACAAATAAACTTATTTACCGACTTTTGGATTGCTCTGGAACTCCCCAAAAATTGATCTCGACGTATCAGCTGGTCTCGGGATGATCTGGATCATGTATGACACCGATGTCAAAGAAGTAGCACTTGGGAGTCGCTAGAATGGAGCTTGGAATCTGAAAAACTGGTGTTGTACGACTACTGCTCGCATCCTTCTTTTATAGTTGGCTTGAGTCGACTCAATTGTTCATCTGGGTCGACTCCAGTCGACGTGGCAGATAAAATTCTATCGTTCCCGCTCGTTATCCTGCCTGAGTCAACTCCACAGCTGCCTGAGTCGACTCCAGTCGTCGTGGTGTCAACCGGATAGTCTTTGACCCTAAGTCGACTCAGAGTCCACCCGAGTCGACTCTAGTCGAAGTGGTGAAAAATCATCGTGCTGACTTCCGAGATTCGGCTGACTCAGCTGGAGTTGACTCCAGTCCTCTGGGTCGACTCCAGTGACAAAAATCAACTTTTTGTCCCAGAGTTTGCTTTCGATCAATTTTTCCATTCATGCAAAAATGTTAACAAATAACATGCAAAATAAGATTATTTTTGAGCCAGTTCCTAGAACCAACTCAAGGTCTTAACTTCAGGTTTCCAGTGAAACCCTAGGTTAGACCGACGTCTAATGTTCCCCTTGAAAATGCGTCCTCGCCCACTCCACTCAGGAGAATTTACCTGATGCCAACCGAGTCCTCCTGACTCATTGGACTTTTTGCTTGGCTTTATCCTCAGCCCCCAGGGTTTGTGCTGCGGCTCGGTCCTTCCCGACCAGCCCAGTCTTCTGCTACGACTCAATCCTTCCCGATCAGTCCAATCTTCTGCTGCGGTTTGGTCCTCCTAACCAACCCAAACTTCTGTTGCAGCCTGGTCCTCCTAACCATCCCAAACTTCACCTGGTGTCCTTGACTCTGCCAAGACTTCATTGCCTAGTTTCCACTAGGACTTAGTCAAACCTGTGCTCCCTGCACACTTAGATTAACATATCAGTCCAACATACACACTTAACTTGAAC
>JBBMKF010461590.1:0-11326 GCA_037834155.1 Curcuma caesia | reverse complement strand
CCAAGCCGAGGCGCTCCACGGGGCTATCCTCGAGCAGGCCCATATGGTTGAGCTCACCGTCCATGACCGTCTCTGTGGCACCTGCACAAGAGCCCAGGCCAATCCGGATCAATGGTCTACAGTTGTCCAGCTACGCCAGCACGTCCACCACCAACGCACCTTCTTCTACCTTGAACAGCTCGTCCTCCGCCATGGTGCTGTTGTCCGTGCTATCCGCATAGCTGAGGCTGATCACGGCCTAGATTTCTTCTTTGGCTTGCGCAGCCATGCCACCAAGTTTGTTGACTTCATCAACGGCATTCAAACAAATATGCAATCAACGGCATAGCTTCTTTTTTTCCTTAGATATGCAATGGTCTGTTTTATTCATGAAGAATGTGAACTGAAATGTTTCGATGGCTAAAGTATCCTGCATTCAAACATTGTCATTGGATAATTTAGTTAAATTCTAAATGTAGAATCAACTATATTTTGGATTTCATTCAATAAGTCTTGCGTGCCAAGGTTTTAAAATAGATTTTAATTTACTTATTATCTTTTTAATTTCTACATATATGTATCTTGCTTGTCAATTATGCTTGTGTTTTGGAGATGTTTACTGGATGTGAGTTTAGGGAACAGTAATATTTATTCTTAAATTCCTTACTGTTCTTCACACAAGATTTTTTTTTCTCATAAATAAGATGATCTTTTATTAAAAAAATTATTTTATTTATAATTTTTCATATTAACAAATCAAACGTATTTTTCAATTTTCTTTTCTAAAAAATAAAAAATAGTATATCATACCAAATGCATTTTTTATTTTCTAAAAATTACTCCTTTTTCAACTTAGTTTTCTTTTGATTCCATAAAAGTTTCTCATTGATCGTCAGGATAAACTCAGAAGGACTTATAACAAGTGATCAAATAGTCTAACTTTCTTAGATCCAATTTTCCATTAGAGTGCGTTGTTCAATGAGTGATCTAATAGTTTGGCTTTCTTAAACTCAACTTTCCACTAGAAGAACTTCATCCTACATTGTATTATAATTGTGACTTAAATCTTAAATGTCCAACAAATTATGTAGACATTCCACGATTGCACCATAGCTCTGAGACATGTTCACGTCACTTTTGACTTTAGAGTTGTTAATAATTGAAAAAAAAATAAATCAATTTTATAACAACAACAAATATTCGAATTCTTGACATTAAGAGACGAATTTTTAGAGGTAAAATTTAGAATTTATGTGAATTCGAACGCATACGTGGTTTATTTTTATTTTTATAGAATTCTATAAAAAAAATATTTTTGTTAGATGATAATGACCAAGAAAGATATAGTTGATGATAATTTTAAAATCTCTTTAAATAATTCATTATTTTACAATATAAATATATAATAATCATATGTTGCCCCCAAATGTTCTTTTATATTTCATATGTCGTCTCTCTCTTTATAAGATACAATAATTTGCCCCACTATACCTAATGGCTGACAATATCCACAATGACTGAAATGTAGTTTTAAAAAATTTCAAGGTATAATAAAAAATTAGAAAAACTCTGGCTCTAAATGTAATTTTCTCTTCTATTATTATTTATATTAATATACTTTATTATTATTTGGTTGTGTTTTTGGTTGGTGGACTGTTTCACATCTACTGAAAGCAAAAGCCGATTACTCTCGCTGATTCCAATTCCGGTAGCTGCTGAGCGAGCGGCGAATACATTGCATTTGGAGCGATCGAGAAGCGAAAGAGTTTTCAATAAATAAAATTCTACAAAATATTTAAAACATAAAATATATATATTCATGAAGAAATTCTTCAAAAAAAAGTTTTTTAAACAGACAGAAAAAAAAACAATGGACATGTTTAAGCCTTTAAATGGGCTGAAAGTTTTATGCTACAGAATAAAAAATAACAGTGGACATATTTTCATGTCGTTGGAATTTAACATCGACGGATAATAGTGGCTACTTGGATTGTCTCAGATGGAACATGCTCAATGTGTCGATGTAGAGTAAGTACTGAAATTCTTTGGGGTAGTCACTAGCCACGCTGGCATCGGAGATCCATTCAAATTCGTCGGGGTGGCAATACTTGGAAAGGAAATCTGTGGACGAGTTGGCTTCTCGGTAGGTGAAGGAGAAGGAGACGGATCGAAGCATGGAGGTGGCGGCGGCGATTTGAAAAATCAGGTGGTGGCAAGAACTGTCTGCCTCTTTATCGCCGTTCAAAATCTGCACCGACATTAAGGAGTCGGAGAAAACTCTCACGGCGAAAAAGCCTCTGCAAAGAGCTTCTTGTAGTCCTCTCAGGATCGCTTCCAGTTCATGATAAACCACTGAGTTACCGGCTCTGTTTCTGCGCGCTGCTGCGACGGCGAACATCACCGCACCGATGTGGCTGCGACCGATGCACCCTAGGCCGATGCGATCATTGCGAACTGATGTGTCACAGTTGATCGAGATTTCACCGGTGGGCGGAGGAACCCAGCGACACATAACTGTGAAAGTAAGAGAGGAGAAATAAACGAATAATTAACTTGTTCATTAAACCCTAAAATAATAGGGTAATATATAGTATCGTTACATGACTCGGTCAATGGACCAATTAATAAGGAACAGATATTTTAAAGGATATATTCTAATAATCTTAATTTTATACGGCCATAGGGAACAAATTCAACGGGAGATCCTTGACGTTGAGTTTGCTTGCCAATTTGGTAAAACATTGTCTGGATAATGGCTTGGTAAAGATATCAGCAAGTTGATCTTCTGCAGAAATATAAGAGACAGCTAACTGTCGAGTTGCCACACGTTCTCGAACAAAATGAAAATCAATTTCCACATGTTTTGTACGAGCATGAAAGACTGGATTTGCTGTAAGATATGTCACTCCAATATTATCACACCAAAGTTTTGGTGGGACATTTGATGCAAGATAAAGTTCTGAAAGAAGCGATTGAAGCAAAATAATTTCAGATGTTGTATTGGCTATAGCTTTAACAAGACACTGTAGGTTGCTTTTTCGAATTTCATGAGATAAGATTTTGTCCAAGAAATCTTGCATATCCACTAGTAGAACGTCTATCTTCAAGAGAGCTTACCCAGTCCACATCGCTATAAGCATATAAGTCTCTAGAAGAATGGCGATATAGAAGAAGGTCATGCAAAATAGTACCTTTGAGATAACGAAGTATTCTTTTTACATTATCCCAATTTTGTTCAGTTGGAGCATGAATAAATTGACAAGCACGATTTACTGTAAAGGTAATATCAAGACGTGTGATAGTGACATATTGTAAGGCTTCAACAATACTTCGATAGAGTTGAGGATCAAACATACCTGCAGATGATGGAGGTGTAGATAAATTATTTATAGCAATTGGTGTGGAGACCGGATGTGCACCATCCATTTTAGCTCTTTGGAGAAGTCCAGTAATGTATTTGCTCTGAGAGAGGAGACAACCCTCATCATGTGAGATAAGTTCAATAAAAAAAGAGTATTATCCAAATTTCGAATAGAAAATTCTTGATTGAGAAGACTTAATAGAGTTGTGATGCCCTTTTGATCATTGCCTGTTATTAAAATATCATCCACATAAATAAGATAAAATATCAAAAATCCATCATTATATTTGTAGAATAGAAAAGAGCCTGTCTTTGATCCAAAAAATCCTTAAGCTTATAACTAATTAGATAATCAATGAAACCATGCACGAGGAGCTTTTCGAAAACCATATATAGATTTCTTGAGCTGACAAATATGAGATAGAAATTATGAATGGATAAACCTAGGTGGTTGCTCCATAAACATAGTTTGCTCAAGATGACCATGAAAAAAATATAAAAATATTTAATTGCCATACAAGCCAATTAGAATTGACAGCTACTGATAATAACAATTTGACAGATGCAATTTTGATGATGAGGCTATAGGTGTCATGAAAGTCAATACTTGGTTGTTGACTGAATTCTTTGGCTATAAGTCGAAATTTGTACCTTCAAAGAGAATCATCAGCTCAATGCTTAAGGCAGAATACCCATTTAGAGCCTACAACATTCATGGAAAGAGTGCACGGAACTAAATTCCATATTACATTGCGAAGAAGTGCATCAAATTTTGTAGTCATTGCATTATGCCAATTCGAATCCTTATTCGCATGTGAAAAATAAGTCAGTTTAATAGATTTTGAAGAGGCCACTAAAGCTTGTGGAAGGAGATATCGAATTGCCATTAGCAGGCAACGTGCATAGATGTCACTTAAAGGAAGCATATGACGAGAAGTACTATCAGTTGAATCACTTGTTGATGACGATGAGGAAGTGCGCTAACATGGTGAATTCGAGATGGACCTGTATTATTTGAGGAGCCAAAGTCAGAAAGCATATTATCTATGGTTGGTAAGACTTATGAGATTGAACACGGAATATGATCCAATATATTATCCTTTCTGATAATGTTAATGTGTTTTGCTCTTGTCGGAACAACTTAAGGTGACTTCGATGATATCGATTTAATAGAGAGCCTCGGAGTAGGACCTAGGATGACATAACGCCCGATAATATTAGATGGCATCAAGAAGGTGCCACTTGTATCTAGAGGAGAGATTGAAGAAGTTGTCAAAAAAGGGAATAAAGATTCGTCAAAAGTAACATGTCATGAAATATATATCTGTTTTGTAGTATATCCAAGCAACGATACTCATGATTTAATTACTATAACTAAGGAAAATATATTGTAGTCAATGAGAATCAAGTTTGTGTTTAGAGTATGGGCGTAACCATAGATAACATACACAATAAAAAATTTGAAGAAAAGTATAATCAGGAGTTTGATTATAAAGTTTTTTTAAATGACACTTATGATTTAGTAATGAGGTAAGAAGTCGATTTATGAGATATATTGCAATATAAATAGCTTCATCCCAAAATTTAAACAGAACTGATGCATGATAGAGAAGAGTTAAGATAGTTTTAATAATATGTCTATATTTCTTTTATCAGAGTCATTTTATTTTGGAGTATGAGGGTAAGAGACTCGATAAACAGTTCCACAAGAGATAAAATGACGATGGAGAGTTTGATATTCGCCTTCCCAATCAAAATTAACAGAGAGTATTTTACGATTAAAATATCATTCAATTTATTTTTAAAAATAATAGAATATGTCCAATAAATTAAATTTTGTTCTCATATGATAGAACCAAGTATATTTACTAAAATGATCAATAAAGATAACATAATAAAGGAAATCTTGGTTAAGCAAGATAGGTGCAGGGTCTTAAATATCTGAATTAATTAATTCAAGTCGGGCCTACATGAATGAGACAGAGAGGAGGTAGAGGAGGTAGTGGAAGTAGGTAATCATACCCATTGATAATTGACTGAACAATGTGAAGAGAAGGATGACCAAGTCAGGCATGCCAAACTAATTTATTTGTACGTTCACTAATAAAAGCTTTGATTAAAGAATTTTGAAAATAATAAAGGTTATATTTGATTCCCCTAAAAAATAAGATAGTATTTGTTCCTCTACCTTGTATAAAATAATGATTATAATGAAATTAAAAAATAACATTATTATCAAGTCAAAATTGACGTACGGAAGATAAATTTTTAGTAATAGATGGGATGTGAAAAATGTCGCGTATGTGAAAAGCACAATTAGATAAATGAATACATGTGTTTTCAGTGTTAGTAATTTGCAAACCTAAGCCATCGCCTACTTGCATCGTATCCGAGCAATAGTATGGTGTTACTTTTGTAAATATATTATAATATGATGTGACATGATGAGTTGCTTCAGTGCCAATATACCATTAAATAAATGAAAACTCTGGTAGTTTATCAAGAGTAGGCACGGACGAGAGCGCTTTAGGATAAATATGTGAAATAGTCGATTGTCTTAAAGCTATAGGACTACCGATAAAATTTGTGTCATATGATCTAGGACATTAAGTACTAATATGTCCAATTCTGAGATAAATTTGATATCTACTTCAAGTATTCAACAATGAAAATAGAAGTAAAAAAAATAAATGAAAAGAGAGAATAAGGGGAAAAAATGACGATAAAGAAAGAGAAGAAATAATATGCATATTTATGACGGTAATAGAAGAAAAATCACTATGGAACGACAAATTACTATGAAACAACGATAAAAAAAAATTAAAAAAATAGTAACTCTGATATCATGTTAGAGAAAGGTAATTGAATTAGAAAGAAGAAAAAGTGGAAAGAAATAAAACTTCTTCATTGATGACTTAGTTATTGACATGTTATCAAAGTTTTAATCCAATAATAAATTTTTATTGATTAATTCTAATTTAATAATGTATATTCTTCACGTCTGCGACCCAATGCTTTATGCATTTGTGAAACTTAACAAAGACCAGAATATGCGCTGCCGGTAGGAGTGTGCCTCTTATCTTCCTCATCAGCAGTAGCTTGCCCTCATGACAGCGCTGGAGACAAAGCAGTATTTGAGGTTCTTGCTCTTCATCGCTGGCTTTGCTGCCTCAGCATGCTTGCACTGTCAACTTCATCAACGTTAATGCCGTGTTTGGTGTCGGCACCACCTTCTTAGCTTTGACCTCTTGTCACCCTCACAAAGACCCCACGTTGGGCCTTTCTCCTCGGGCATTCACTCAACAGAACAAAATCCCGGATAAGTAGATATCGGTGTCCTTATATATCAGTTTAACAAAGTTCTTAAGAAACTAGAGTATTTTGAGCTGTTCCATGATATTTTTAATTCATTTGTTCCCAATTTTTGCTCATTCCAACTCCATCATTACTTACATGAGCTGCCCAACTCGCGACGGTAAGGTAATCAGTATGATTAGTCATGAGCTTTCGGCCAAAGGATTCTCCTTTCTTGGACAAGCCATGCCACACCTACTCATTGAAAATCTATTGATCTATCCCAACCGGAGACAAAAGCCAGCCATTGAGACTGTTCGTGCCCAAATTATATAAACATCACTAGCAAGCAAGAGCACTTTGGATGAGTTGAGACTGTGTCTGTCTGTCTGTCTGTCTGTCTGTCTTCGCTAGGCTCTCAATTGTGTAGCATTTTCTTTTCCATAAATTCTACAAAGATGCATTATAAAAACACCTGTGCGCTCATAGTGGTCACACATGGTCGTTTGGAATGGCAAACTTACGTGGAGTTGGTTGAAATCATGATGATTAAGAGTATTTATGAAAGCACTCATCTGTCATCTCCCTCTGTCGAGTTGCTTTCTCTATTGCATTTATGAGTACTTCCAAACTTAGTGGATACTCTGAAGAGTGCAGCAGCTGTGAGTCTGGATGGACCGAGTATCTTGTTTCCCCTGTTCGCGGCGACGACGACAATGGCGAAGCGGAGTTTGTTCTTGTGGATAGTGGCGATGAAGAAAGAAATGTTGGCAGCAACAAAGACACAGACGACGACGACGACTCCATGGCTTCTGATGCTTCGACTGGATTAGTTAACGGCAAGCAATCATATGCAGCATCTGACGATGAGAGCGAGAGTGCTGCTCAGTGTTCTTCTGAACAGTCTGAGAAATTTTACAAGGTGGAAGTGAGTAGTAGAAGGAAATGCGAGCCTCAAACCGAACTCAACTCCACCTCTTTGTATGGCAAATCCAAAGACAGGAAGAACAGATTGTAGTGGACTTGTAGTATCCTAGGATTTAGATCATCATCATTTTTATGTTGATGATTAATGCAATTAATCATTTGCAGTTAATTAGCATTTGATACGAGTGTAATCATGAGCTCCATGTGCTAAATAAAGTTTTCTAGGATGGAATTTGAGCATTGATCACTGCGTTGTAAATTTTGGAAATAGGGGGGGTTTTCTAGTAATTTGCCAAATGAGAATCCAAGACCCCAAAATGGATAATTAATGAAATTAAGAACATTTCTGAAGGATTAAAAGTCTCCGGTTCTTGGCAGAAATAGTAATCGAGAGCCTCCGCCGTCCAGCCTTCTCCGCCGCTTCCACCACTGCCATCGCTATGGATCCCATCGATTCCATCGTACTTCACGGCGACGATGAATTCGTCGTCCAGAGCCCACCGAACAACCATGCTCGAGGCCCCTCTGCGGAAATCGGCGGCTCCCCCCGCCCCTTTGCCTTTGTCCAAGGGCTCCGGGTCGTCGGGCTCGATTCGGACTCCGATTCTGAAGGCGAAGACCCTGTCCATGACGTTGCTTCGGAGGATGCCAATCGGAGCGGAGATGATCTTGGTCTGCCTCTTCAGGGTGATCGCGCTCGCACCAGGGAGAGCGCGAGCGGTGGGGCGGAGGAGGTGGTGGCGATCGATGCCTTCGATGATCATGGATCCCTGGCGGGATCGAGGTCTTCTCAGGAAGTAGAGGAATGGAGTGACTTGGAGTACGACGACGCGCTTGTGACCTTAATACGAATCGTATTAGGAAGAGAGGTTTCGGAAGATATCGAAAATGATGCTGATCCCTACTTCTACGATGACCTTGAGGAGTACACTGACTACGATAGGATGAGAAACACTCCGACGGCGAAATCGGTGGTCGACGGGCTTCCCGTGGTCCTCATGTCAGATGAGGATGTGGCTGACAAAAGCACATTTTGCGCGGTTTGCAAAGATGAGATTTTGATGTTGGAGACGGTGAGGCGGTTGCCGTGCTTGCATATTTATCATGGAGATTGCATTTTGCCATGGCTTGGCATGAGGAATACGTGCCCAGTTTGCCGGTACGAGCTTCCGACCAAGGATCCAGAGTGCGAGAACTAAAGTCTGCTGAACTATGGAGCTGATTCCAAGTGTCTGTTGTGAAAATCTTGCTTGGTAAGCCTCCAAAGCAATGATCAATTAGGACTATCGATCTATAAAACTATGTGAATCATATTTCATTAGTAACCCTTGTTATTTCAACAAGTTTGTCATATAAACTTTGACAAGATTGCTCAACATTGCCTCCAGGTGCAGTACTAGTTTTTATGATTATGTTAATTTTACCGTGAAAAAGTAGATTTAATCAGCTTTATGTCGTGTGTTTAGTTGAACATGTAGTGTTGATGAAGCGTTTGCATTGTAGATTCTAAATGTGATAGTTCTGGAATTGAATCTGAAACTATCAAAGATGTGTGTAAATATACTTTGCAAATAGGAAATTATATATTCTTAGGTCTTTTTTCATGTTACAAGAATTCCAAACTACTCTGGAAATGGATGCTGTTGTTGTTTAACTTGTATTGTTCATTACTATCCTGCAACTTAATTTTGACAAAATGAGAGACTTATGGTCATTGACTTGCAACTTATATGCTGCATTTAAGAGTTGAACCATTTCTTGTTTATTGAGATCTTTTATGCTAGCTTTGGGGCACGAAGACCATATGAATGCCTTGGCAAGATTATTCAGTTATCTTATTTCATGTGCATATTAGAACAAAATGACCTTATAATTGTTAACTATTAAGCTTATTACACATTTAATTACATTTTGGAAATTGCTATTTAGCTTCTATTCTCCTTTAACATAGAACATTAGGAGGTAGGAAATATTAAGAATCAGCAGTAAGACTACCTTAATCACAATTGGGTGGACAAGCATGACTGAATATAGCTAATTGTTGGGAAGAAAAACCATCACAGAATTTTAAAAAAAGGACTATAAAGTGTGCACAAGATAATTGCGGTCGACACTTCTTGCCACAGAGAGGCACCAAATACTTCACTTTTAGAGATGCAAAGATATAAGAATTTTAAACACTTCAATGATTAAACTCAACCTCTGAGCTTTTTCACATCCTCTGCCTCTCCCATCTCACCCCAGAGAATTTCCTGTCAACTTCTCTTCTATTAGATTTTTAGAGCCCCCAAAAGTACTCCCTGGAATCAGCCTCTATTCTAGATAATTATCTAGTTTTAGAGTACTTCATTCTTCAAGAAATGTGTATTCACCCAGTAATCATACTTTGTACAAGTTAATTACTTGATGCCCATGGAAACCCACTAACCGATGCTATGGTGCAGTAGTACTCTCATTGATTAATAGTTTGTAAAAACTTATACTTTGTCTGGAGGCTTTGCTCTACTAAAATAAGATGTAATTTCTAATTGGCTGATTTGGTTATGCAAGTATCCTTCAATTTAGTTCTGATACTTCTCAGATATGTATGGCTTAAATATTTTTGGGATTTCTGTCATTTCTCTTTGCTGAAATAAGCTTAGCATTAACAATTAATCAGTTGACTATATACTTTCAATATCCAATTCCTTATCCTGAAAACAAACACAATTGGCATGAGTGATGTATATAATTAAAGTAGCACCTTTGTGCTAGTATATAATATAGGACAGAATAATTGACCACCTTTAATTTTTTTTTGGAATTCTCTGTGATCATTCATTGTTTTCTCTAACAAGAACTGGTAGTAGAGAGTTTCCTTAATTGTGCCTGAATTGTAGTCGTAGGAATTGGTGCTTCTACAGCAAAGGAAGGATCTGTACAAAGAACACCTCTCTTATGATGCTCTCGTAAATGTTTTCAGTGATTGTGCTGCAGCAATACAAATATCATATTCATATTACTTTTGTTTTTTGGCAAGTCGAGTTAGTGATTGGTTAAAGATAAGGAGAAAATAATGCCATAGCTATTCTAAAATTAATAAACAAAACAAAGGGAGTTGCAACAAAAATGATAAGGTTTAAGTGGGGCCGCTAAGGTGGCGGATCCACCTTTTTTTTGCAGAAAAGTGTCAAAGCTAGGAACAATTTTATTATAAAGTAATTTCGTGTTGCATTCTCTTTGGATGTTCAGATCATTCATACTTACTATAGAATAGCGCTTCATATCAAATCCAGAAAAGGCCAAAATTAAAATAATAATACAAATGATTAAATTAAGGCAAAATAAAATTCTAGTCAATTTGAAATTTCAATTCTATTTAGTAATGAATTAATAGTACCTGCGAGTAAAAACTTAAGCTTCTTGTTAAAAAATATGAATAGAGTAATGAATTTTCTGAAGCTATTTTTAAAGAACTATCGATTCATACACACTAAAAAAAAAACAAAAATACAGCTTACTTTTCATTTAAAAATATTATAAAATTTATAAGAAAATAATTTAGTGTTAAAACATTAAAAAATTTAGAAATAAGTTTCTGAGAAACTTATTTTAAAATTTTAAATACATATCTTATCTTTCATTTTTTTTTAAAAAAAAAGATCATGAACAAAAGTAGTTATGATTACTTTTTTGATAAATTATTACATTTAGATAAAAAATTATAATTTATTAGTAATTTGAATATTTTTTATGTTACTAAAAAGTTTCTGATTTAATGAGATA
>JBBMKF010461580.1:0-11328 GCA_037834155.1 Curcuma caesia | reverse complement strand
ACTTTAATTTTAAAATTTAAAATAAATAAATAAACTTTCTCAATCCACGGGCCAATCCACACGAGTCGCGGGCCAACTCATGCGGGTCGCGGACCTAGATAGGTCAACCCATTTGAACCCATTTTAAAATGAGTTGATAAAATTTCAACCCAATTCGTCTAAATTACTTGACGGGGCGAGCCAATCCAAATTGACGATTATACTCCCTACAGCAACTAACTGTAGCTTCTCGATTTACGTCCTCATATATGATTGTGAGGTCGATCGTATGGGACCGCTGGATGACGGATTTCATTTTTTGAGTTAATAGGATTTTAAAGTAAATTTTAAAAATAAAAGTTTTGAAAAGATAAAAATAGAAAAAGGGGAACTGAGTAAACTTTAGGTTGCGAAATGTAAATGTCCATTGAAATACCTGCGCAAGTGAGTTGAACAAGTTCCGGATCGTCGGGCATTAAAGATAATATCGCATCGGTGATGGTTAGGGAGACAAGCGAGCTGGAGATCGACCATGGCATCCTTTGCCCTGTTCCTCTCCTCCCCGCCTCCCGTTTCTCCTTTCCCTTTTTCTTCTCTCCGCCACGGCACCCTGAACCTTCCTAGGGTTTTGATTTCTCTCCACGGCAGCGGCGGCAGCAGCAGCAGCAGCAGCGGGCTCTTTCGTGGATCTCCCAACCCTGGAACCACCCGCTCCAAAGAAATAGGTTTGTTGCTTGCCGATCCTCCTCTTTTTCAATTCGGAATCGGGTTAGAATTTCTGAATCGGCTCCCTAGGATAGCGTTGTCGGTCCTGGATTATGTCGTAATATCTCACTCGTGTTCTACCGCTTCCATTTACCTCCTTCAGTTTCATGCTTTTGCACTAAATTTCTTAGCTTTCGGGTTCGTATATTTGCCAAATGGACGCATTCCTCCTGATTCAACAATAACAAGGGAAGTTGGGGACTTTATCTGACTTTTGTTGCTTGCTATCCAGTCAATGCTTTACGTGATAAAAAATTTTATGTTATGTGTCATACATTACTTAACTTTCCTATTCAACTTCGTTGGATTACTGACATTGGCATTCTGGAGAATAGCGCCTGTGTTTGGAAATAGGGGTTTATGTTTGTATGCGCTTAAATTTAATTGGTTCATGTTTTTTAGCTCTGAAGTTTATTATGCACTGAGGTTTTTCTCTAATATGGAGCACTGATTTTGAAAACCATCCTTTTATGCGTTATTCTTTGACTTGTTGGACTATAGTTCACTTTTAAACCCATTGGTATAGCATTCTAACTAAATGGGAAATGGAAGATCTACTTTTTCTTGAGGTGTTGCAACATGGTAGCGATATAAGCTTCCACCTGTCTTCACTTGCATTCATTTGATGAAGTTGAACACAGAAAAGTGAGTTGAATCTGGTTTCATCTTGCCTTACGTTGATAAGTCAACTTCATGATCATGGGTAAAAACCCTTTTTTTAGAAGCAAAATTACTTTTTGATAAATAACAACAAAAAGTACATGTCTGAAAGATGAAAATCATACTTCATGTGGTTGGGTATGTGATCATGAATCAAGCTTATGATGATATATCTTGGATATCTCTGGCTAGAAAATCTAGACTGTTGTTTCTTTTATCAACTTTGTGTTAGTAGTTCAATGTGTAATGTTGTCTAACCTATCTTCTCTAATAAAAAAAGATCGCACTAGGCACTAAATATTAGCACACAAAGTGCAAGTTTCAATGATGGAAACCATGACCTATTGCAAAACTTGACCATGTCTCAAAACCCTAAACGCATTTGCCTAACCTACGTTCATGGACACTTTTTTGTTGTCTTAGATGTGTGTAACTTGTCCCCTAATGCATGCCTGGAAGACTAGTAAGATCTTTCATCATCTGTCGAGGATTGTTAAATTGATTGTTACATTGTGGTGTGGAGCCATCCCAATACTTGCGGCTGTATACTGTGTCGTAGCAGGTTGGTAAGCACAACTTTGTGTTGACTTCAGAGATTGAAAATCGATGTAATTAGCATGTTTTTCTGGTGCTATCACCCAATGAAATAATTTATTCTTCCAATGTGGGTAGACATTGTCAGATTCCGTTATACTCCTTTATGTATCTAGGTGGTGTAACCTTATTTTCCCTTTGGTTATTTTGGATGAATGGTCCTTCAATTAACCTGTATCCAGAGATGGTTCCTTTCAGTTCTTACTTGAGAATAGATTGGCCATGATATATTTACCAACATGATTTGAAGTATCGTTATGAGCTGGGATATTGGTTGGAATGATACTGCAATGGTGCACATTGTGCTAATGGCATCGAGGAGGAGAAGATGAAGAAGAAAGAAGAGGCAGGGACTCTTGGAGGAAACACTAGACTATTCCTCAAGGAGAACACTTATTCTCACGTGAGAAAACTACCACGCTGCTCGCGATTCTATGGATCAGAGAAGAAAATTGCATGCTTAGAAAAGCATCTCTAGAACCCTGTCCTTGCTAGAAGAAGATCATGCATCTAGATTTATCGCATCTGTTGAAGAAAATCAAGAGGAAAGTTTTGGCCCTCACCCTCGCCCTCGCCCTCGCCCTCGCTTGAAGAAGCTGCCTCATTACTCATAGACACACGGATCAAAGAAAGACACTGCCTAGAAAAAGCTTCACCTCGATCCAGTTTACATGTTGGACGACGAGTGAAGCGAAAGCTTGTGCTTGTGCTGACCAGCACAAAACAATACTTTAAAACTGTGTTACCAATTTAGATCAAATGATATCTACATTTCTACAAATTCACTTATTTTAGGCCACCTTTAAATGAATGGCTCTTCTTTTTAATTTTAGCGAGCATGGAAAAGAATCAAACTAAAGGGGAGCTTTAATGCAACGGTAAAGCTGTTGTCGTGTGACCTGGAATTCACGGGTTCGAGTCGTGGAAACCGCCTCTTCCTCTTGCAATGTAGAGTAAGGTTGCATATAATAAACCCAATGCGGTCTGATCTTCCCTGGGATCCCGCATTGGCGTGAGTTTCGTACACTGGGATATTTTTTATGGAAATGAATCAAACTCTAAATGTCTACCCACAGAAAGTCTGATAAAAAATCCTTGGGACAAATGCCTAATTATTTTATTCATTTCTTTAAAAAAAAATACTGCCAATGCAATACTTTCTTTAACATTAGCTTTTATTACACATTAATAGTCTAATTTTCAATTGTAATTTGAAAGTGAGTTTTTAGTTTGCACTCTGAGCTTTCCTTTGCCAAACAAAAACTTACAAAAAGTTAGGAGGAATTATCGGACATCCACCAAATTTGATCATTGAGCATTGTGTGTGTGTGCGTGTGCAAACTTGTGCGTCATAAGTGCATATGAATATCCTCTCTCTTCTTATCTAATTGTTTCTTTCTTCCTTAGGAGGAAAAAAGGGTCATGGATACTTATAGAAAGTGAGTGCATGAGCCAAATGCAAAAGATATAAAAAATAAAAAATTACATTTTTTTCTCATCTGATGAATAGTGTGTACAATTCACTTGTCCTTTAAGATTTTTAACTGGATAACATGACAAACGACTTACTCCGTGTTATTTGTAAGGGGCTTCCTTGGTTGTAAACATGAGTTGAATTTCGCTGGCAATCAAATTTATGACTCAGTGAGATAGCATATTGTGTCTCTCAGTACCTGATTTTCTTCATTCTTGTGTCTGAATTTCCATATAGGAACTTGCATGGCTAGTCAAGCTGTTGATTTGTTTCCGTCTGTGTGGCCTGAAGTTACTGTTCGAGATGCACGACTGGAGGACTGTTGGGAAGTGGCGGATACCCATTGTAGCTGCTTTTTTCCAGAGTATTCATTCCCCTTTGATCTTGTTCTCAGGATTGATCGGTTTGTCGGGTTGCTTTCTGGGTTCTCAGTTCCTCCAGGTTGTATGAGAACATGTCTTGTTGCCGTCACTGGTAGTCCTGTCAACGATGACCTGTACATTGGGTGCGAGGGTCTGAAATTTGGCACTTTTGAAGGAAAATTCAGCATTAACAGAGGATCTGTAGCTGGAATTCTTACAGTCGACACAGTAGCTGATTTCCTTCCTAGAAAAGGTCTGCTTCGACAAAGAAGGTAATCATAGGGGCAATTTGCTTCTGCGTGGGTTCTATTCAATTTGCTAGACAACTTTATCTGACTTGGTATTGAACTCAAAAGTTTTGAACCCTTACAAATTTACTTGATGCTTTAAGTATCTGCCACAAATTAGAAATGATTAGCTTAAATTTCATAATGGCCCCATGCATGTCTTAGGGTCTATTTACTAGGAGAGGGGCCGAAAGGGGAGGGAATGACTGCACCTAAGGGAGTAGAAGTGGTTTAGAAAGTCAAAGGAATAGGGATACCTCGAGCTTGAGCAGGTTGTAGATCTTACACAAAAGCTTGTAACGATATCCACATTTTGTTGTGATAGTAGTAATTGTCACACTGTAAGAGAAGGCATTAGGAATTAGGAGATGGGCCACTTCCAGATCTGGACACGAAGCTTGACCTTGCAGGCAGCATTTTAAGAGGCCGTTATCGCACTGTCACTTCGATGCCAGAGCACTCCCCCTCGACCTCAATCCTTTTCAACTTCATGCTTCCTATCTTAATCCCCATCTTTGTACCCACATCAACCTCCATCTGCAGGTTGTGTCCTCTCCTCAGATTTGTTGTTGCCGTCACATCCAGCATCTGCCCTTTGATCCGCTGTTGAAATTGAACTCCTGGAGATGGGAGCAAATTGGCATTCGAGTCTTTTTATTCTCCTTTCCCTCCTCGCTCCTAGCTTTTCACAGGATTTGGTGGGGGCCAAATTGTAGCTGAAAATTGGATAGCGGGCTGTTTCCAAATCATTGCCTATGATTTTTCTTCCGCATAAACACTGGATCTGGCCCTCAACTTCTCCCTAATCTCTAGCCAATCTATGGATTTGTGATCCTTCATACTAGTAACACACTCGTAGAACTTATCTGGATATTGTTGCTCATAGCTCTTTGTTAGAACATTATGACGGCAAGCTATCGTACTATTGTTGCTTCATTAAGTGTCGGCATGTTTAAGTAGTTTTTCATTAATCAATCTCGGTCTTATGCTCTGCAAAATTGGTTTCTTGGGAAAGTTTTATTTGCATTTTGAATGTCTATTCTGACATGCTAAAATTTTTGTTAGTGTAGAACTGGAATAGCATACATTTCAAATGTTGCCGTCCGGGAAGGAAACCGGAGGAGAGGAATTGCTAAGATGCTTGTTGCAAAGGCAGAGGCCCGAGCCAGGAGTTGGGGTTGCCGGTCCATGGCACTGCATTGCGACATAAACAACTCGGCCGCTGTAAGGTTATACAAAGGGCAAGGTTTCAAATGCATCAAAGTGCCAGATAATGCAAAATGGCCCGAACCAAAGACTTCTCCAACCCTCCAATTCAACTTCATGATGAAACTTCTAAACCCTAGTACAAGTCCTTGATCAGAGCTAGTCAAAACTCCTGGACCAAAGTCAGGATTCGGACCTACACCCGTGCCGACTCGCATCGTCGTGTGTGTATATTTTCATTGTAGATAACAAATTCAACCAAATGTTACAAGTATTTGTTCCTTGAGTTGAATGATTACACCATTAGGGTCGAATTAATTGAAAGGTTGTAAGATCATGGCAAAACACTGACTGGAGATGCAATTTGCTAGGGATCAAAATCAGATTTGGTTATTATGATGCATGCCCGATTGATGCTCATATTTCTGGTGGATTCAATATTTTTTTTTTAAATTTAGGGAAATTAGGCAATCCTCAACTGGATCTAATCACTACCAAGTTAGGGTTCATAGTTGTTTGGTAGATATCCAAATTGCAAAATCTTCATATGAGATTTGAGCTGAAACCTAGCAACAAAGAAGTGTGTTGAATGGTAGGCAGAAGCCAGTGTTATAATCTTTTATTTATATTGATATTTTTAGATATTATTTCCAATAATTATGGGGAAGTTAGTCCATAATGGAGACAATATAGAACCAGTGGTGCATCCCTATCGGACTTAACTAGTCGAGTCGATCGATTTGAAACAATTTTAAAAACACAATAATCAGCACCCTTCATTTTTGTGAAAAATCCAAACAAATACAATGTCGACTAGCATTGATTCACAAATTATTTAGATCGAATCAAGCAAAAATCTAATTCTATTTGGATGAGCGAATCGAAGTGTGACTTCAACTAGGTAGTTCATATACTTCCACAAGAGCAATAAATTAGCTCATAATTGAGTAGAAAATAAGGGATTAAAATTGTCAAACTCAACCTAACTTGTTGTGATTGAGTGAGATCATAAAATTCACCTACTCTTGTATTCTTCTTTCTTAGAATGATAGTTTTTGACTAATATTAAAATTGAAAAAAATCACATGAATATGGACAAAAGTGTTGGAGAGGAATTGGAATACATGAATAATTCCAAGTATTATCAAAAGAAGACAAATTAACAATAAAAAATTTGGCCAAATTTAAATATTAGTAGTACATCAAACTAAAATATTCTATTTTTATTTTACTTTTTTTTTCTGGTTATAAGAGTTTAATTGATTGTATAAAATTTGCTTATAAATATTATTTATTAATAAATTGAATATAAATTTTTTAAAAATTTAATTTAATAAATTATTTAAACTTTTTTTACCTCCCTTTAAGATCTACACCAAACCGTGCATGTGCTCTACTTAATTAGCCTTTCCAAAACTATTACCGATATTTCCACCCCTTATTACTACCCCAAAACAAAGCGACAATCTTTCGTGGGGGCCATATAATTCCATGAATTAAAACGCGGGTTAAAAATGTGGACAGTGATGCGACTCCGCCAGAAGAAGGAACCGCGGACGGGGGGGTCCATGTCACGTGAGAGCACCGCTCTCTCGAAGTGACGTGACGTGACGTGACGCACGTGACAGGAACCGGAAGCGCGTGGTTCGTGGGCTGTAATCAAGCTGGCGCCGTCGTGGGTACATGTGCGGGTAGACCGGCAAAAGCCATGGCGGCGGGCCCGCCTCCGCCGCGGGACCCGCCACCGCTCCCAATGATTAGTTTGGACGCAAAAGAGAGATTCTTTAATCCATCAGGGGTCCCCAGCCCGTATACCTCGACATGTACCACCACCGCGTGGGACCCACCTCTGACCGCCGGGCGGGTGAAGTATTCATGCACGTCGACGTCGTGACCATTTATTTTATTTTTATTTTTTTAAAAAAAGCGGTCCAGTCGTAAATTTTCTATCAACTGAAATTGACCGGCCACCCGGTTCGGCCAGATTTTTTCATCTACAATCGGGTTGGCTTTGTTTAAGGTTCTCCAAAAATGTATATATATTTCTAATTTTGTTTTATTTTTTTATTTGAAAATATTTTTATATTAATATTTGTTAAAAAAACAAGAAAGGGTGAAATGGAAGGAAACGGTGGGAAGGAGTGGAATGGAAGTTGATTAAATGAACCGGGTGGTGGAGGGGAGCCATCATTATTACAAGAAAACCACTATCGGTTCTGAGGTCACTTTACCCTTTTAGTAGCATTGCTATTTTCCACTTCAACCCCTAACTTATTATTTATTACTATATATTCTATTCTTATTCAGTAGATTCCGTAAATAACTAAATTTTTTTATTCTTAATATTATAACTCAACTTCTAATTTTTTTAAAAAAAATCTTAAATAGCTTCTATAAATAAAAAATAATTAAAAATAAAATAAAATGATACTATTTCTGTTTCGAACATCCGGAATCTTCTATCATGCCAAGAATTAGAAGAGATTCATATCTGATAAAATATCATATCCGAATATACTTCTAATATCCTCTTTACATAAATATGCACACTTTTATAAATTTTTTCATAATTCTACTTACTCTCATCAAAGAAATTATGATTATGTGTTCTCCATATAAGGTGAATCAAAGAGCAAGATACTTGACCTTCGTCAGTAGCCGATCCACCTATATAGTATCGTTCATAGATCCGAAGCATATGTTGGTACATAGACATTTCCTGTTCCATGTGAAGTCAATCTTTGATCCTCCATTCATAAATACGCGATAAGTGGAAATCTAAAGAATATATACTTTTACGTTTTTCGCACTTGTTTACAAAAAGTATATTATCAATACTCCAAATAATTTTGCTGTCACTAGTTGAAAGATATTTCTATACCACCATACAAATCGTAACTACATGACTGGATTAAATTTAAAGCTTCCACACCATTCTCACCTGGTGTTTCTTAATGTCGGCCTGATTAAAGAAATCATAAGCTTTAGCTACTCCACCATTTTACTCAAATTAATCCGTCATCCTCTACACAACATCTGCTAGGGACTCATCAACCAATAGGATGAAATTTCGAATATGTAATAGCCGCTTGATTAGTGGGGAATCTGTTGTATATAATTATTTATATATTTTTTCCTTGGTCTAAGTAGTAAAAATAACACATATGTAACCAAAATTATTTTAGATTTATCAAATATTATATGGTTAATTAATTAATTAGCCGTTAATGTTAATCCACGTGATTTGTAGGGAAAAGTACTATGGGCATCCATGGGATTTCAAGCATTATTTAGATTAAAATGTTAAAAAAGGAACAAAGTTTTCAAGACGCGTCCTTAACTTAGCTTAATTACATTTTGGCCCCCCGAAGTTTTTCGTTGACCCATGAAGCCATTAAATATTATATGGTGATCGTGCGAGTCTACCGCATGAACATTACAGTGTCATGCACGCCTAAAAAAGGAACAAAGTTCTAAATATTAATCTCGATGGCTTTAATATAAAATATTATTTATTGTGTAGTTTAGTAAAAACAATTTGTTAATTTGTACCATCAAAATCTGATGTTTCTCACCTTCGAGTATTTAGTCGTGCAGTATAGGTCCCTGTCCCACCTATATAACGAATCAAAATAGGTTCACAATATAGACTTGAGATTTACCTGAGATGTAATTTACCATCCATTATTAGATATTTGGAGTCTTTAGCAAATGACTTATTTACTGCAAGATTGGCATATTGCCACTTAGATGAAACAAAAATTTCAACACTCAGGGGAACAAAATTGTATCAGGAAGAATAATAAAAAATTTATTCGAATGAAAAATTATTATCTCATTTTGATCTCCACAACAATATTACAGATCAATTGTTTGATGTTTTTGTTAATAAAAAAATATGACAAAATCATACATATAAATAGGACCATTTATTATTGTACCACAAATGTATCTAGGATATGTCAGAAGCGTGGTCGACTAATTGACTCAAAAGATACTGTACCTCGAAAAAGAAAAGTACAAGAAAAAAGAATAAAAAATTCTAGAAAAATCAATTCTAAAAATGATAAATCTCAGTCAGTCTCATGAACTCAATCCCTGAGGGTGACCGGTCCGGTCCCACGGAAGTTTTCCACCGACCACCAAGGTAAATCGGGAAGCGCATACGACGGCCAATCCAGATGCTCAGCATCCTTTGATTGTGTTCCCTATTTGAAAGAAAATTCCTACAAATACACCGTAGTTGAGGATCGAATCGCGGATCTCTAGGTCACAACCCGGATGTCTTACCGTTCAGAAAAATCAATTCTAGATGATATAGTAAGAGAAATCAAATGTAGATAATATTGTTAATGAAGAATTAAAGTTACATGAAAATAATGAGATTTCAATAAATTATTTGATATCTAGTAAAATATGGGATTGAAACAAAACAACCATTGATGATATTTTTGTTCTCAATATGACCCTTGACATCATGTAAGATGATGAAGATGCTGAACCATAATTTGTCAAAGATTATAAAGAAAGAAATAATTGGCTAAAATGAAAGGCGATGTATAAGTTGAGTTAGAATCTCTAGAGAAAGATAAAGTTTTTGGATTCATAGTGCAAAGATGTAATCCCAGTAGGATATAAATGAGTATTTATATGAAAAAAGAATGAAAAGGGTGAAATTGTGAGATACAAAGCCGGACTTGTAATCCAAGGGTTCTCACAAAGATCTGGAATTGATGATGAGAAAACATATTCACCCGTGATGAATGTCACTACTTTTTGATTTTTGATTAGTTTAGTTGTATTAGAAAAATTGGACATACGACTTATCAATAAAATACTTCTGAAATATTAGCGACCAAGTGCTTCTCGCATTTTCTATATCCAGTAAAAGAATTCCTATTTAAAATCAATACGAAGTTAGAAAGTATCAGTCTAATCCTGATGAAGACCATCCGATGCTTAAGTTAGAGGAGAACATAAATTATGTAACGATAACTTTTATGTCATTGAAATTCTCTGATCACAGCGTCTGCTTTACTCCTTATTATGGTTCTGTTTCCATTTCAGAACAACCTCTTGATCTCATTTTTTGATAATACATCATCGATAATTAATCTTTGTCATTGCAAATTACTATTATTGCGCCTAACATTCTTCCAGACCTTCGCTTCCATGATACAACAAATCCTGAGTACCATAAGATTTCAAACTCAGTTCTCAAGTTCTCTATGACTCCGACTTCAATTCTCGAACACTAAATGACTCCGAACTCAATTCTCGAGCACTAAATGACTTCGAACCTAGTTCCTGAGTGTTCTCTGATTCTGACTCTAATTCCCAAGCACCAAATGACTCCGAATCTAATTCCTGAGCACTACATGACTCCAAACCCGATTCCTAAATGCTCTTTGGCTCCGACTCCGATTCGTAGGTGCTTGCCAATAAGACCCAAATACTAAGTCTAGTCTCATTTCTTATCGCCTTAAATCAGCCGATTCATCCATGACAATAGTAGATTATTATGATGGAATATATATGTTAGAGTAATGTTCACTTAGTTTAAAAATGAGTAAATGAGTCATCCATTAAATATGGTGCAGTGGTAATATAATAAGAACTATAATTCACCCCCGGATAATTCGCCCTCGGAGCATGATTAAGTTAGTTACTACGGGATAAATTTACTGAAGTAGATAAGAGTTGAATTACCCTCTTCCATAATGGTCAATTGTATATTTTCAATTTATTTTCTCATATATGATTATATTATCAATCATGTGGAACTGTTGGAGTGGTGGATTTCACATCATTTGATTTTTAAATGGGCCAATATTATAGAGGTTGACTAAGTATGATCATTAGAGACTGTATTTACTCTGTAATTATAATTAGACAGTCAGAGTCTACGCTTGCACAGTGGTCGGATAGGGACAGCTAGCAATGAGCCCTCACCAACCTGTGGGCCCCTCGAATTAGACCAACAAATCACACTGACTCATGT
>JBBMKF010461551.1:0-11330 GCA_037834155.1 Curcuma caesia | reverse complement strand
GATGTTCCACAATTTACCTATCTCCATGAAGTGGTCAAAGAAACTTTAAGGTTGCATCCACCATTCCCCCTCTTGTTTCCACGAGTGGCTCAAGAGACTACTGAAGTTCTTGGCTACACACTTCCTGCTGGAACAAGAGTCCTCATCAACGTTTGGGCACTAGGAAGGGATCCAAGATACTGGAAGGATGCCGAGATGTTTAAGCCAGAGAGATTCGAAGAAGGTGTCGAAAAAGAATTCAAAGGCAACGACTTTGAGTTCTTGCCATTCGGTGCCGGTAGAAGGATGTGTGCAGGCATGACCTTTGGATTGACGACTTTAGAACTGACATTGGCTAAATTTCTGTTCCACTTTGATTGGGCGTTTCCAAAGGGAGTGAAAGCAGAGGACATCGACATGACTGAATCTTTCGGAGCAAGTGCTTCAAGGAAGGTTAATCTTCTCTTAGTTCCTTCACTTCGCTACCCTTTCCCGACCTTGGAGTAACAGCGAAGATCGAGTTACCAGTTGAAGCAGTTATCTTTCACAAAGATATGTAGACTTTGTCAACAATAATAATGTTCAACGAGAATAATTGAGAGCACCTCTCTGTGATGTAGTTTGGTGCTTTCATAAATTGGATATGCTTAAATATGTAATCCAAATATTTAATTCTCTGTTGTTATTAGCTTCGGTGATTTATTATCATTATTATTAACAAAAAACACTATCAAAATCTTTCATTAAGTTCTGCAACCATATGCAAAGGAGTTGAAGACTTTGGGTAAATATCCTTAAAGTTTGTCGCATGAGCAACAGAGAAATTCTAATGTGCTGTGCTTCCTGGAATCAACCTCCCCAAAAGAGGCTTTATCCCATTGATTAGAGCTTATCAAGAATTTTATTACACTGCATAAGAAACAGGCCTCCTCCTCCTCCCCCAAAGTCTCTCAAATGTCCTCATACTCCTGAATAAGCCTTCTTCATCCCATTAGTTCAGCCAACATATTAGTCCTTCTCTTGGCCTTAACCTAGTTATGAAAATTTTTTTTATGGATTTTTACTAAATCTTGTTCTGTCTTTTTAAATCTAGAAACCTTTGACAACATCTTTAAACCATTATATTTTTCATTGAATCTTAAACACAAAGTCGCTACTTTTATCAAGGTTAGTGTCTAATGATAATAGTGGGTTGTAAATTAGCCAAACCTAATTCAATTTTGTGATGTTCACTTATTTGATAAGATAACTAAGTCAAGTTAAGTCAAACATAAAAAATGAACTAAGCGATTGAAAAGGTTGTTCAAACTTGACTTATTTTTTTTTTTATAAATTTGAGTTTAATTTGTTTAGAGGCCATTGAACTCTAAAATCAAGATTTTTGATTGTTTAAAATGTTTACATTTTTAAACTTATTTGATTGAACTATTGAATTTGATAATATAAATTTATTTGATAATTTTAAAAGTTTTTCTTATTTATCAATGTTAATAAAAGTTTATTAATAAACATGGTTCACAAAACTTTGTTAAAGAATATCATTCACAAATAATTTACAATCTACATATGTTTAAGTTTATTCAATTGGTTTAATTAGTTGTTAAAATTTGTTCATTTAATTTATTTTATATATAAGGAACCTAAACAAACTTTTACTAAGCTGAATATTAAATTTGCTGACAAATATTTAATTTATCTATACAACTAGTTCATCGAAATACATTATATCATTTAACAAACTGATGCAGTAGATAACTATTGAATTCATTGATTCACGTATAAATATTAAAAATAATTTTTTAAATCAATTCGACAGAATAATTGGAGGTAAGAAAAAAAATAAAATCGATTTTCTTTAAATTTTTTCAAATAAACATATACTTAGCCTATGATCTCTCTGCTGACGTGAGTTTTTTTTGGCAGTTACGTTCACCAAGGTGAATTCCCGAAGGAATAGGCAAGCACACTCTTCTGCAAAAGGTGGATCCGTCACCTTAGCGGTCCCACACGGTCGGTCCCACGACCATCTGTGAGAAGGTAAATCGAGAAACTATAGTTAGTCACAACACAGGAGGATATTACCTAGCTTCGTCAGAATTCGAATATAGGCAAGCGCACTCAATGGAGGTGATGGTGGAAGCAGCTGGACGTGGCCGGTTATTAAAACTGTCTATGATTTATTTTATGAAAAGGATACCACTACAACAAAACCTTAAAATAGATACGAAATTAGCAATGAATTTTAAATCTTTTATCACTAATTTAACGATAAAAATAAATTTTATCATTATTTGTAATTAAAATATTTTTACTAATTAATTGACGATGGAAAAAATATTTTTGTCACTAAGTGATGGAAAAAATATTTTTGTCGCTAAGTTAACGACGGAAAAAATATTTTATAACAAGAAAATGATAATGAAAGTGAAGATTTTTATGATAAGAATATCTAATATTGAGAAGAATTTGATTTGTGAAATTTGAAGGGTTATTTAATTTCGTAACATTCTTCATATAACAAATACGAGAATCATCTACTAGTAAAAAATAAAATCATATTTGTAAAACATCAATCATTACAAATATTTAATTATATTTTATAGTATACAAATGTCTATTCATACATATCTATCAATCAACAAGGATATCAGAGCACAAATTATTTTTCATATGCATGTTCATTAAATTTACATAACGACCTGTTCAGTAGACAATAATGATAAATTCCAATTAACCCTATTGATTATTTTTGGAGGTGATCGATTTGATCCTATGAAAGTTTTTCATCGGTCATCAAAGTAAATCGAAAAGTATACATAGCGGCCAGTTCAAACGCTCAGTATCTTTTGATTGCACTTTCTATTTAAAGAAAAATTTCTACAAATATGTTGTAGTTGAGAATCGAATTGTAAATAATTGGGTGACAATCTGGATATTTTACCGCGCCAGCATTGCTCCGGGGACGTTCAGTAGACAATAATGGTCCTGTGGAAGATGGTTACGTGCAATTTACGTTTGTCAAATGATCAGGTTCGTGTATAAATATTTATCTTTGATACAGGACGCAAGAACATTTAAGACTGCATGTTTAATTTTAATGACATTCGTTTGCTCCTGATTGGATCACTGTTTAAGTTCTGCGTGATATTGATTTAACTAGTGTTCATGTTTAAAAAATTCTGATCAGTAACTTTCATGTACAATTTCATGCGAAGAAAAAAATTGAACTGAAATGTCATGTGAAAAAAAAATCATCATGAAAAGTAAAGTTACTGTTCATGCATGAAAATCATGAACACTGAAGTAATCATGGACGGAGGAAATGAACAGACTCTAGCTAATAACATACTGTTCATGTTTTTTTTAAAAAATAAACTGTAACCGTCATGCGGGAAAAAAATATATTATTTTTTTAAATACATAGGATGATTAGTATTTTTTTTTGAAAATAGATGTTTTTAATGCATAAAAAAATCTGTTGCATTAGAAAAATTGAAATATGTATGTGATATACGTTTACGGTTTCAATTGGATTGAAACAGATATGATGTTTCGCTCTAGCTATTATTTTAATTGGATTGAAATAAAATTAAACTTGAAAAAAAAAATCATTTGAGTTTAGGTAAAAATTTAATTATATTAGTTGTAATGAAGAGGATTGAATTTGCACTTAGATTCAGCAATCCACTCAGATTCAATAAGTCGAATTCTACTAAGTGCTTGGACACTCAAGAGCACAATTATTGAGTGGTTTGATGCGACTATCGAGTCGTACCGAGTGGCTTCGACTCGAGGATGTCAAATGAGACTCAGGATGATGAATCTGACTCGGACTCAAATCACATAACTTAAATTCTGACTTTAGAGTTGGTTAAATCCCACTCAGAATCGACACGTATAACTCAGACTCGGGATATCAAGAAGGATATTCAACGAGCCGAGTATGTACCTAATGTGCAAAGTGGTTGTTTGGAAGAACAGCTCAAACTCAAATTTAAACAACTTGGACTTGGCTGGCTTACAGAGTCAGCATTGTTCTTAAATCGAGCGACTCGAGTATGCCGAGTGGGTACTCAGACTCGGTTAATAATGCCACTTGAGTTTACTGAGTGGGGACGCTAGCCGAGTTGTTTGAGATGTACCTACTCGGAGTCGACTTCGACTTGAGGAATCTATTGTTGATCAGACTCGAGCAAACGAAGCGCAGTAGCGCTTGGAGTGCTCGGGAGGAGTCGATCACATTCATACTATTCAAAATCTGGATTCAGTAATTGATCGGATAGTCAACTGGAATTCTTAAATAATAAGACAATTTATTTTTTTTGATTGTATATGTATTGTGTGTTGGTTCTATGCATATTTTGAATTATAATAAATCAATTTTATTACTGATTAGTCAGTTTTGTACTGACTTTATTGATTTCAATTTCAGATGACACGGACGATATGCATTATGACTCGTCGTAATGGGTTGCGAAATAAACTGAGAAAGACTATCAAGGAGATAGTATATGATCCTATTTATGGAGTCAGAGGACACATTGGGAGGCTTGATAAATTATTCTGGAGACTCGAGCAATAAAATTTTCCTATCTTGGATAATTACCAAATATGGGCTCTGATTCAATCCCTACCGAAATGCTTCAATGAAGTAACACACCATATATGAGAGTGCTATGAAGTGCATATCACGTATGTGGAGATGAAAAAAGAACTACTTTATTGTCTATTCTAAGTGGATAGTTATGGATCACCTCTATGAGAGGATCCTGAAGAGATTGAGGTAGAACTAGAAAAGAATTCAAATATGGATTCAAAGAATCAAGAAGTTGGTCTACTTGAGAATGTTCTAGTTGAGTCAAGAAAGATAAGGATTGTGCTGATTACTATTGCGTTAGTGTCTATTCTAGTGGGAGTAATAATGACATATTTAGTTTCTTAGAGTTGTTTATATTTTGAGTTAGTAGAGTATGTTATGTGTTAACAAACTTGTAAAAAGAGTGTTATGTGTTAATAATCTTAAATTTAATAATAAATTTATTTAGTTTATTTAATGATGTATTCATTTTATGATTAGTTCATTTGATGGAATGAGTGTTATATAATTGATCAATGTTAATTGATCACTTGATTTTGTATACCAACTTAGATTTGCATTGAGTCAAAAATTACATACATATGATTTACACTGAATAACTAAATAATATATTTATTTATGGTAGATTATGACTACTAAAAATATCATAGCTGAACTCAATAAAGGAGAGAAATTAAATGGGACAATTACAAAATATAGCATCTCAAGATATGACTATTAATCAGGTTATGGAAGAATCTATTGATGGTCCAATAGCACAACACAAACATAATATTGATGTCTATAAGGCATGGAAGAAAAAGAACTCTACTACGAAGGGTATATTGCTAAGTTCAATGGTAGATGACCTAGTTTATGAGTATGAGACATTACTTTTTGCTCATGCTGTTTGGGTTATCCTTAGAGAAAAGTACAGTACAGTAGAGTAAGCTTTAGTAAGCTTTGTCAACTGACAATTAAATTTGACAGTTACAAAAAGCACCTGAATATTTTTATGTCCTAACATCTGAGGGAAATAACCAATATGATTTGGGAGCTAAAGACTATTGGTCATGAGTTGATTGATGAACAATAGGTTTAGACAATAATCCATTCCCTTCTTGATTTTTGAGAGATGATGAAACAGAATCTAATATATAGTGAAAGTATCAAGACTTTTATTGATGTCTCACACCATGTTGAACTGGAGGTGGAGAGAAATGAATCCGCAAGGATTTCTAGACAAGCTTTTGTAGTTGAAAGTTCTGTTAGAACATTTGGATCAAAGAATAAGAAAAAATGATTCAAGAAGGGGAAGGAAAAAGAAGCTAGTGCTGTTGTTACTCGGTTGGGCCCAAAGGAGAAGCAATTCAAAAGGAATAAACATGGAAAGAAACCTAAAAATAAACTGACTTGCTTTAACTATGGCAAGAAGGGCCACTTCACTCGACAATGTACTAGGCCAAAAAAGATATATCCATGTTTAACTTTCATTCATGAGCATAATGTTACAAGTACAGTATTGTTATCTGATTCTTATCTTTTGTGAATTATAGATTCAGGAGCAACAAACCATGTAGCTCGCTTACGAACTACATTTATGGAGTACCATCGGGTACCAGCTGGCAACAAATGGATATATATAGGAAATAATACAAGGTTGAAGTTAAAGGAATTGTTACTTACAAACTTAACCTACGTGGTGAATGTACTTTGCTTCTACATGATGTCCTTTATGCTCCTAAGATTATAGGAAATTTAATTTTTATTAATTGTCTTCTTGGATTGGGTTATTGTATTAACTTTTACAGTCGATGTGTGGAACTTCGAATCAACTCTATGTTGATAGGATATAATTTTTTAATGAATGGTTTTATAGTTCTTGATGTAAAATCGAATAATGATTATGGAATTGATAGTTTTTTTTTTCAAACATTGCTTTTACTAGTGATGTTGATATTAATGATAAAGTTTGGCATGCTAGATTAGGACATGCATATTGGATAAAAATGTATGAATAGATTAGCTAAAGAGAGTTTGTTAGACACTCATGTTAAGATAAACTTGTTTGTCTGTAAGCATTATCTTGCTGGAAAATTAACTAAAAAATCATTTGGTAAGACTATTAGAGCTGAATCACCATTGCAATTACTTCATTCGGATATTTGTAGTCTGATGAATGTGAAGGCTAGACATGGAGCTTCCTATTTCATTACATTTATTAATGATTTCACACGTTTTGGTCATGTGTATTTGATTTCTCATAAATATAAAGCATTAGATTGCTTCAGACATTATATAATTGAAATTGAGAATCAATTAGATCGTAAGGTTAAAACCTTATGGATTGATCGTGGAGGTAAATATTTATCCGATCAGTTCAAGATAATATGCAATGATAAATGGTTTATTAGATAACTAACGATCCTAAGAATTCCACAATAAAATAGGGTTCCTAAAAGAAGAAATTGAATTCTTCTAGATATGGTTAGGTCTATGATGGTTCAAGCTAATTTGTCAATTTTCTATTGAGGAGATGCATTATTAGCAACAACCTATATACTTAACTGAGTGCCTTCAAAATGTTGGTTACGACGCAGCATAGTTATAGAAGAGTGCCTTCAAAATCTATTCCCTCTACCCCTTACGAACATTGGCGGGCAGAAATCAAATTTCAGTAATCTGAGACCTTGGGGGTCAACTGTCTATATTAATGACCGCACTCACAAATATGAAAAACTAGGACTTAGGGGTATAAAGTGTATCTTTATAAGATATTCTGATATCTCTAAAGGTTATGTTTTCATTGGTGAGCAACAAGATGAAACCATCTTTAAATTAGAATCGAGAGATGCTACTTTTATCAAAATTGAGTTCCCAACAAGAGGTGACGTTGACAAAATTATTTTACTATTTGAGGAGGATAATACTTTATCAACGATAAATGTATCACAACGGATGTTTGAAGCTAGTTAACCTAGTAGAAGTGATTTATCAATTAATGAGATGTTTTCTCAATAGTTCAATCTATGAAAAAGTAATCGTAAGATTATTCCTTGGAAATGATTTGATATTGAGAATAAGACATATATGATTCTCTCAATTAACGATGAAAAACCTCAAACTATTGTGGAAGCATTTAGATGCTCAATTAGAGAAAAATAGAAAATTACAATAGATGAAGAAATAGAGTTAATGAAAAAGAATCAAGTTTGAGAATTAGTCGATCTTTCTCCAGGCCAAAGGGCTATTGAGAATAAGTGGATTCTCAAAATTAAGAGGAAAGTAGATGAATCGATTAATAGATACAAAGCTTATCTAGTAGCAAAAGGATATGCCCAATAAGAGGGTATTGATTTTGAAGAGACATTTTCACCCATTGTGAAGTTTGTGTTAATACATGTCATTTTAGCTATTGTAACAAATTTTGAATTGAAATTGCATCAGATGGATGTAAAAATAACTTTCCTTAATGACAAGTTTAACGAGAAAATCTATATAACACAGCAGAAAGTTATATTACTACAGGCTAAGAGAATAAAGCATGTAGACTTAAAAATCTATATATATCTGAAGTAAGCATCAAGATAATGGAACATAAGATTTAATGAAGTCATTTTATCTTATTATTTTGAAATGATTAATGAAGATCATTGTATTTTCTTGAGAAAAAAGAAGGTTTATTATTTTGTCATTATATATTGATGATATGCTAATAGTTGGAGATGATATAAAATTTGTGATAGAAGTCAAAACGTAACTTTCATCACAATTTGACATAATAGATATGGGAGAAACTGAGTACATATTATAAGTAAGATCCTAAGAGATCGATCAAAAAGACTTTTAAGTTTGTTTCAAGAGGCTTATATGACTAAGATGCTACACCATTTCAGCAAGTTGAATTGTAATATTGAATATACACATATAGGAAAAGGTAATGTTCTGAGCATGATTATGTGTCCCAAGATTTCAGAAGAAATAGTCGAGATGAAGAAAAAAGTCATATGTCAGTGTCATTGATAGTTTTGATGTACACTATGTTGTGTACATGTCTTGATATCAGCTATGTTGTTGGCTTAGTTAGCCGTTTCCAATCAAACTCAGGATCGAGACACTGGAAGCTGGTGAAGAGGATATTCAGATATCTTAAAGGGACAACAAGTTATTATCTTTATTTCCAAGGATCTAATATGAGCCTGAAGGGCTACACATATGCAGATTGGGCATGAGACCTTGATGATAGAAAATCCACAACTGGCTATATATTCTTGCTAAATGGTAGTGCCATGCATCTCATGGAATAGCAAGAAACAAACTTGTGTAACACTATCAATAATGAAAGCTGAGTATATGACTTGTTCAGTGGCTATGCAAGAAGCTGTCTAGTTAAGAAGGTTTCTGAAGTATCTGGAGATTGTTGATGACAGTGAGAGCGCTATTATAGTGTACTGTGACAATCAAGCTGCTATAGCTTTTTCTAAGGATCCCAAATATTACAACAAATACAAACACATAGTTATAATGTATAACTTTAATTATAAGGGATATAATTGTTAAGAGAAAGATATTTCTTGAGTATATTCCTACACGTGCTATGCTTGTAGATCTTTTTACTAAGCCATTGACTAGAGGGTCATTTCAAGGACATGTGAAGTCTTTGAGACTTCGGAGAATGTAATAAATTGTAAGATAATCAGATAATGTAAGATGATTGTTTATAAAATATCATGATCTATTTAGTGTATATGTTTTTGTTACATTTGGACAAAGTCTCGATGAGCATGTTGGCAAGTTGAGATTGATCCTCTCACATGGACAATCATCTCTATTTGTTAAGTATAAATAGAGATAAGACTATTACTTATAAGACAACTAATGAAGTTGTGAATGGAGACATTCCTGTAAGTTGGAGTCACCTTAATAGTTGTATCAAGATGAGATCATTTGTGAATTAATAATGATCGAAGTAGGTGAATCCACCATTTACTAAACCTGTAACAAGCCAAATTAGAATTCATAAGTTGAATTCAGGATTAGACATTGAGAATGTCTAGATTAAAATCTGTATGATGTTTGAAAAAAATATGCGCTCTTTATTAGTAAAGAGAATAACATCGTAACATGTGTTTCATACCACATGTGTAATAGCGATAATAAAGGTAGTAGAAGAATAAATCCCTTCTTTTCTACTATGTGAGACCTTTGAAATTATGAGTTAAGTTCGATTTTATCCAAATTAAGTGACTATTTTAGCTGTCTATTTGAAGTTTTAATCATGGTCTGTTACTTTAGCATATATCCTATTGACTATAAATGAATCAGTTTATGGAATATGACTAGGAAAGTGACTGATTAAAATGAATAGATTTTAACTAAAAAGGAAGATTAAAATATATTTACATCTTTAATAATTTATTCACTGATCGATCAATTATATTTTATGTACAATTATACTTTTTATTGAGTATATAAAATATAATTATGAATAATTATATTGAATGAAAATATTATGAATATGCTCTTGATATAATAGTCATTATGAGAGATTAGAGATGTTCATATTGATGTAAATGATTTATAAATGCAAGATGTTGATGTCTCCAATTTATTTGGAAAAGTGACTATATAAAGTGTAATAATTTTCTTAGTATGAATCGCTCAGAATGCTTGCTGTCGTATGAATCATTTTTTCTGATGTATGAATTAGATGTTCTATTTGGTCCTTGTAACTAATTAGTCTTTGTGACTATATGATCTTTATGGTTTGACTCGAACGAGTGAGAGATGTTGGTAGTGAGCGTAGTGGGAGACGTGGACAGTTACCAAAACTACCCACTTATTTTATAACTTATCGCACTACTCTCCCCTCTATTAAACGGGTGCGTTCAAGCGAAGCGGGATAACGAAGGTGAAAATTTTCGTGAGAGGAGAACATCCAATATCGAGAGGAATTTGGTTCGTGAAATTCAGAGAGTTGTTCGATTCCGTAACGTCCTTCAGACGATAAGCACGAGAATTATCTACTAGATGAAAAGCAAGATCACATTTGTATGACATCATCATTATAAATATTTAATTATATTTTATAATATATAAATATTTGTTTATGCATATCGATCAATCAATAAATGGTTGGTCAATGCGATAAGTCAATATTTAATGGGGAAATTTCATATACCCTTGATTTGTCAAACCACAAAAATATAAAATGAATTGTTACAGTACAAAATTAAATATTAAAATCCTGTTTAATCTAATTCCTTCTCTTCGATTTTATTCCACTGCTATGATTTTCAATGGCCAATAAAACACAAAGTAAAACATAACGACATCGACAACCTAAAATTTCCACCACCATAGTTTTCAGTGGTGGACAAACACACAAAGGCAACGTAGGAGGACCTTGACAATCTAGAAATATCTCCTCCTAAAACAATAATAACTTCAGATTTATACCCTTTTTTTTGTTGAATTCATTTAAATTAACCGTCTTTATATGCTATATACACAATGAATTAAATTTTCTACATTTATTTTTATATCCAATATAAGTCCGTCAATCATTATCACCAAGAGAAGATTATGATTTTTAAAAATCTTAAACTATAGCAAATAGTACCTCCACTAGCCAAGAATTAAATACGAAGAAAAAGATGGCGTGTTGCAACATCCAATCATATTAAATAATAATTCTGTTTTAGAAAAAAAAAAGGAAATTAAAATGGGTGCCGTAGTATCACCGCAGCCGCGCCTCGTCTCGTCTGAAGGAAAT
>JBBMKF010461532.1:0-11331 GCA_037834155.1 Curcuma caesia | reverse complement strand
GACCACATCGGTCGACTAACTTAAATCTGTGTCAACATCAAAACAACAATCGGGATAAACTGCATCAACAATCTTCTTATCAACCTTTATGTTTCTTGATCCACAAGTACGTAGACTCACTCAAGTAAATGAGTTCAATATCTTTTATTGACTCATTTGAGCATGACCATGCATTTTGCAGTTATACTCTATCAAGAGGCCGCAAGATATCACTCCTGTTATATGGGAGGGATAGAGATCATCTACATCACTTATATCCCTCTACATAATTCGTTATATACCTATTGATCGTCTTTATATTCCATCCTGTTACGGGTGACATTTGACGACACCAAAGTACATAACTTCTTATGTAGGGAACCTTAGTGACTTTAGGTCTAAGGACTATCATACCAATAGTCACATGAGAAAGTTTATAACACTCATATAACGATCCATGAAGCTTTTTCATGGTAGATCAATTCAGTATACATTCTCTAATGTATACTCATGTGTCAACTAGATATCCCATATCCATGACTTGTAAAATTAAGCCATCTAGCTGACTCACATGCTAGTCTCAACGCATTAATATCGTCCTAGAATATTAATGCTTGACTAAGAATGATTAAGAGTAGTATTCTTTACATCATCTCACTATCGATTCAAACAATCTATATGATGTAGATTAGAAATAGCTACCCAAGGACATTATTATATTTAATTATTTGACACAAACATAAGGTAAGTATAATATCCAAAAACTCTTGCCTTTATTAGTAGTAGAATATGATACAAAGTCTCTAGTCAATCATCATATAATTAACTCTAGGACTATTACTAACACTCTCAACTCTAAAATCATTGAGTTTTCCTTGCCTCGAGGACATTTCTCATCAGACTATTCGTTCCTCAAACACATCATAAGCTCTCGCTCTTCATGTGATATCCTTCATGTCTTCACCTATATAGTCCACCTCTTTTGGCTTAGTTACTCTTCAATGCTTCTTATTTTGTAGTCTCTCATATATGCATGTCATTCTTCTCCGATCTTCATGGACTTTGAGCCATTGAGTCATTGGCTCTCTTGGTCATGCCAAATCTTCATGTATATCTACATCTAGTCCTACAGAACTTTATACACCTATCAAATAGAAACGTGATCTCAATTTAAATTATTTGCCTAAATATCAAAATCTATGATTGATCTGGATCACATAGGTCCATTTGCAGAACACTAACTTGAGCAGTAAGTTTTGGAAAGACACCAACCCATGCATTCAGTGGAGTTCAATATTGGATCCTTCAAGGGCATAAATATTGAACAGGTTAAGATTTATAATCATTGATCTATGAGAAACTAATATTTTAGTCTTAGAGGAGGAGAGTATAGAATATTTAACACTAGTATCACAACTTTTCATTATATATTAATGTTTTTTAATTATTAATTATCTATATAATTATTTTTAATTAAATTAATACACTAATAAAAAAATTGAAATCTTACCTCCACGTGAAGAATTGAATTGTGTTTGTTAGGTGATAGAGTTTGGGATGGTCTTGTGAGAAATTATAAGAATTATGAAAATAAATTATTATTAAATAATAATAAAATTATAAAATGAAGAAATTTATAAGTTTGAGGATATTTACAAGAAATTTAAGGGATCTATAAAATTTTTTGAAGTTAATTTATTAATTTTAAATTTAATGTGATCAAGATATTTCTAAACCATCTATTTTAAAAAATAAACGAAATTACGGTCAATTCATGAAAAATAATCATTTGAACTCTCTTATAGATTGTGTGTAACTTAAGTTTAAGTTGCATTGAGCATGGCCTATAAGTTGAGCCCATGCCTATTGTTTCTGCTTGGAATCGTTCTAAATGAATCATTGGACACCTGACTTCTACGTTGAAAGGGTCGCATAGAGCCCAAGAGTAGTTGGCAGAAGACGATGCTCTTGTAAAACTTCAAAGAAAAAAAGAAAGGTTAGAATGGAGACCAGAGAGGTCCAAGCTCAGTCACTTTGACGCTCAAGTCAATTGGCTGGAGGGAGGTGAAGAAGAAGAACAGGAGATGAAATGTGGAAAAATGAGACAGGTGGGTGTGAGCATGCATGAGCGTACCTAGACCCGCAGGAAACAGAGTTCTTTTATAGAGTCATCGAAGGAGATGTCACATTGAAAGTAAGAAAAATGTCCCATCATGGTAGAGGAGGATCACCTGTGTTTAGTACGGTAAAATGTCATGTTGTATTAATGTGGTAGGTTATCTACTGTTGAGTACTTTACCAGCCTACTTTTCACTCGGAATGAGTGAGGGAAGTAGTGCTGATGGAGAGGAGTTATTTGGGCAGGAGCGCAAATTCGGTGAGACTGAACTGACTGAGGAGTCTGCTTCTGTCAGGAAGACCATGAAGTTGATAGGGCATGAAGCCAATAGGGCATGGAGTCGATCGGACACGGAGCCAGTCGGGCACAGAGCTAGTCGAGCCCTCCGACATGTTATCTCTACTTGGATCTAACATTGACTTTCTTGACCAAGATATATCAACCTATAACACCTATCGAATATGACTCAATTGGCCCGGGGCTATGTCATACCAAGCACAACCCATGAGCTGAGCACCTACCATTTAGCATGACTGAATTTCCCAGCCAAGCACGACAAAACAAGACCTGAATTTTTGTCACAAATGCCCGGTCCATAACACACCATTAAATAAAGGTTGTTTGCTATATAGACAAACATCAAATGGAACAAATAGATAGATAGAAGCATAAAGCATCGCATCAAATTGGCAAATTGATCAAATCAGAATAAAGAAATGTCAAGTTGGAGGACAATCAATATTTCCTTTACGTTCTTTTTTTTCTTAAAAAATTGCAACGATCGATCCTATAAAGCAAGCACAACTACGTTACTATTTGGTTGATTGAAGATTTGAATCATATAAAAAATGATCATTTTTTTAATAAAAAATACTCACTAAATATTAACAAATCCATTGTACATTTTGTATTTTAACAACTCTTTCAGTACGTACCGTTTAAACTAGTAAAATTAATAACTCTCTCCCTGATAACCCTAAACTAGATGAACTGCATGCACTTTAAAAAGAATTGATCATAATTGATCAAATTTAAGCATTTCCAGGTATGAAATTCAAGAAAAAGCAATTCATTATTCTTTATTATGATGATTGATTCTCAGCTATTCCAGCTCAACAAGCTTTGTCATCATCCTCTAATGAGATAATTAATTAGTCAATATTATTCTGACAGCGAGGTTGAAGTTGAAATAACAATTAATCCTTTTCTTCTTTTTCATATAATAATACAAGTTGTTTAAGTGCCTCTTATTAAACAGTTTTAAATCTGTATCTATATCAATATAAAAATGGGGAGAGACAAGGTATTAAATCATTGATTAACCAAAAAAATTATGAATTAGCAGTTTATAATTATTAATGAGAGTGGAAAGAAAATTAAAGGGAAACACCCAAAAGACAATCAAATGCTGGAATCCAGATCATAAACATCAGGATGATTTGGTGGGGTAGCTAGGCCACTTGACTTATGTTTTGCTAGAGAGAATAAAGATCAAAAATACGAGGAATGATTGGATTGTGTCTCCCCAATCGGCCAATTAAATGCCATTATATAATATATGTTGACATCAGTTTTTTGAATGAGGTTTATTGGAATGGATGGTGTTGGCTCAGATGTCTACTCCAATGGCCAACGTTATCAGCAGGCAGTAGTTGAGTTGGTAAACAGCAGTCAAACGCCTTTACCTCCAAGTGCATGCTCAAGTTAAACTAGAGATGTGCAAGCTTTCAGAGATAATTAAACCAGTGCTCCATGTTTCGCTTGTTTCTGACAGTTCATGTTCAGCAATTTAATGCCAAATAAATCATAGTTTAAAGGGTTTGAGTTTGATTTGTATATAGTTTTAGAAGGGTAGAGTGGCTGTGAAATTTAAGGATGACTATGGATTTTATCTGTGGAGCATTTCAGAACCAAGCTAGAAAATGGCATAGATTTTTAATGTCTAGAGATCAGTGTCAGTGGTGATTTTATTTTCTCCTTTTGTTTGATGTAAGTTCTTGTTTAACCATTTTGATTCCTCTTATTGTTTTTTTTTAATGAGCTTGTGCTATTCTATAAGATGGTAAAGATTCAACCATGCACATCGATCGACTTGTGGAAGAGGTTATTTCATATTTTAAAGGCATTAGCTAGAGATCTAGCAAACAAAGCTCGAATAGTCTCTAGACTTACTTGGTGGTGTTAGAGACACTTATCATGTTAAAAAATAATGACATTAGAATCAAATTTATCAAATTTTAGAGTGGGGCACCTAGAGCTTCCTAATGACAAGAGCAGTGAGTATAGTATAGGAGACACATAGATTGTTGAAAAATGGTAGAGACTTTAGTGAGATGAGAGGTCTAATTTCTTAATTTGTTTTAGGTGAGAAAGGACACTATGTTTGTTGGGGGCAACAAGGGGTGTGAGGCACTCTACTTGATAGAAGAAAGCCAAGTTATCCTATATCGAAAAGAGTGTTTAATTAGGAGATGATGAAGGAAAGAGAGTTAGCAACGTCAGATTATCCTTTGTGGATAGAGTCATTATGGTAGCTAGTGAAACTACAATGTACAAACATTAAAGATATTTTACATGACAAGAAGGATCATTAACTAGGTTTAAAGTTATTCTATTCAGTTTACAACGATAAATGAATAGAAAGTTCATAAACAAATTCAGTAGTCGATTAATAAGAATTTATTTATATTTGTTTAATAATATAAATTATATAAAATAAACAAATTCAAATATTAATAAGCTCCCGTGGCTAACAATCATAAATAAAGCTTATGAAAATAAGTATATTTATTATCTGATGTTTTCTAAATCTTAATTATAAATTTATTTTTTTATTTAAATTCATCAAAAATATGATATAATTTTTAATTATCATTAATAAATTTTTATTATATCAATGCTTTTAACTAAGTTATAAGGACATTGATATCTAGCTCTAATGGAACTCAATAAGAATTTACTCAACCTCAATAAAGTTTTTTAATATATAAATTTAATAAGTAAATGAATAAATTTGAATACAATAAAGAACATATCTTCTTAGCTCTTTTACATTCATAACCAAGTGAAGTCTATCTCAAAGGTGATTATACATATTACATATAGAAAATCATGACTTACTTTATAATTAGTTGGCTAAGGTTGGGGAGATCTCATATAGTCATTTAGTATAGATATTCATTAATTTATTATTTGATTTGTCAAGGCTTCTCTGAGTGAAGCTATTTCATATATTGTTCAAAGGGTAAAAAGACATTAACAAGCCAGTTCAAATGGGAGTGCACATACAAGGCAAGAATTTTAGTAGAATAAATCTAAATCTAGATTCTATTTTTACGAGGATGTTCAATTCTTCAGATACAAGGTATACAATCGAACTAAAAGGACTATTTAAGACAAAGCTAAAGACTTTGAGCTATGTGTAAATAATGAGGATGAGAATGTTTCTACCTTTGTCATTTCAAAGGAAAAGAATGTAACTTCTAAATATTCTAGTATCTAAATTTAACTAGTGCAACGCATATTTACACTTGGAAAGGATGATCCAAAACTTGTGTAATATGACTCGAGAATAGAGGTCTAAGGCATTACTCAATTTATTGGAAATGCACAACACATCTTACAGTTTGTTTGGGAGGAGGTGAGGGAAGGGGAAAGAAAATTTATAAAATATTTATTCCAATTATATCCCTATATTAAAATATTAATTATTAAAATAACTCATCTATTAGATTTTTGGAAAACTTATAAAATATTTATTCCAATTATATCTCTATATTAAAATATTAATTATTAAAATAACACATCTATTAGATTTTTGCACCGTCGCTCCTCATCACATAACACAACTGTCACAGGATCTCATCGATCGCACTTCTCGACATCAACTTTCATCGTAAATTTTTCCAAAGATAAAATTCAAGAGAATATATTTTTATAAAAATATATGTAAAAATATTGATTTATTCTTTGTCGTATCAAAATGTATAGATTCTATATTTCACATATTTATTATATATATATATTAAACTTTTTATTTATTTAAGATTAATTTTTGTTGGTCTCATAAGTTATATATATTTTTTCACATATAGGTTTATTTTAAAAGTAAGGATAATTTTATAATTTTATATATTTAACCTTCAATCTTTTTCCTTTCTTCCCAAACAAGGTAAAACATGTTACGTTAATAAATCTTTCATTCCTCCCAAATAAGGTGAACATAAATACTTCTCTTTCCCTTCCCTTCCCTTCCCTTCCTTCCCCTCCCTTTCTCTTCCGTTAATGAACTTTCTCTCACCCCATCCAAATAGGCCATTAGGGGCAAGCTTTTGCCTTCTCACGAGTGAGGGGGAATTTTATTTCATTGAACGAGTTAGATTTAGAGAGGCACTATTAAAGAGCAACTAGTAGACTTCTTAGGGTGGCTCAAGATAGGTGTATGCACATGATAGAAATATTACATAAAACAATAAAATTATTAATTATTTGCGAGTAGAGGGAATAATGAGATAGTCATGCCATTTTTTATTTCTTAATTTTCACCACTTAATTCTTCGATGAAGTTTATTTTGAACATTAGAATAGTGATACGTGAATAGTAGAAAACAACAAATTACTCTACTCAATCAAATTAATATTTTTTATTTAATTAAGAAGAGTAGAGTAAGATTATACAATTTAGGATAGTTAAATCAAACGCGAATAATTCCAGCGAGAAAGTTAATGAGTGGGACCCAATTTTATCCTCGCCGGCAACCCACACAAGGGTTACAATAAACCAACCACCAGCGGGGCCCGCCAACCAGATCATGTCCACGTTGGTTGTTTTCCAGCAATCGCATGGGTAACAATTGATATTCTCCTCTCTGGTTTGCTCAAATGCTGCTGGCCGGGTAGAGTGGAGTCGTACACGATGGGCGCGCACTGAGGCACAAAAAGAGGGTGAAAATATCTGTCCCCCTCATAATTGGGAAAAGAGATAAAAAAACGAAAGGGACCGGGCAGAAAAAGAGGCCGACAACCTGACCCGCCTATTTCGTCGTTGGGGCCCACATGTACGAGCGGGACCCAAACGAGCAGGGCCCACCAGATCCGACTGCTCTCGCTTCAATAGGCTCACCGGGTAAGGGAATCATTAACCAAACTGCATGAAGGAACGGATGAAAACAAGAAAAATTAATTTTTAATGAAGATAAAAGGACAAATACTGTATATAAAATGAAAATTGAACAGTAATACACGGGCGAATAATGTTTCGAATAAAATAAGATGACCAAATTTTTTAAAAATATACTTTTTAAAAATAAAAAATAAAAAGATGCTTTCTGTATTGTAGTTTATTACTATATATAGAGTACTTTGCTACAATATGTCAAAATAATTTTTTTATTCAACTTATCAAAAATATTATATATAAAATTATTTTATATTAAAAATTAGTTAAACTTAATAAAATTACAATACTATAATAACTATTTAATAGCTATCACAATAGGTTTAAAATAATTTTGATCAAGATTAAATAATTTTAATTAAATTGATAAAAAAAGTATATAAAATTGCTCTAGTTATATATAGTATTTTTAACCAAATTAACTCAATTTATTTTAACGATTAATTGTTACAACAACATTAAAAAAGAATCAATTTTTGTGATTCTAATCATTAGGAACGTACACCTTGTTAATTTTTACCCAAATAAAGATTCTATATTTATCACTTTTATTTATACATCTGTATCAAATTTGCGTACTTAATCTCATGCAAGCGCTTATTTTATAAAATTTAGAAAATGAAATTACACATCAAATTCTAGTTCAGCTTATGATTTTGAGGTTTGTACTCAATGGACCATTATCTTCTCTTAATTTTTCTTAGAGCCACGTACTAGCTAGTTCCCTAAATGTCATGTTCTTGACAATGGCTTTCAAAATGCTTCCATGATTTCAATCTACAAATGGATGATCTTAACTATACTTTAAATTCCTAAACACTCTAAATATATCCTATCAAAAAATAGTATTTTCTTTTTCTTTTTAAATAAAGAAAGAAAATTTTTAATTTGAGAAACCTTTTCTTGAGAACAACTCAAGCTTCCTTTTAGAAGAAAAATGCCCAACAGTCAGTCGCTCAAATCCAAACAGTGATCAGGTAGCATGGATGGCCATTCACGTCGCACGTCAGTGCATAAAATTGGTAGACAATAATACGTCTATAGTTGCAAGAACCTGTTAAGGAAAGAACAATCTCTGACAGAAAGGCAGAAGAAATAGAAGAGTACAAGCAAACCATTCATCCTTTGAGAAGCCCAAATCCTCGTCGTCGCAGCGAGAGATGCTGTTAGTCATAAGTAACAATGCTTTGTAAATCAAATCCAAAGTGAGAAGAAGAGGAAGAGCTGATGATCTAGTGTGCAACAAAGTAAGCGTCGCGATTCACGACCAGTAACAAATGTTAACAAAAAAGAGAAAGAAAGAGATTCTACACTGCGAGCGATGTGAATAGTTGTTGATAATTATTGAGGCAGACGATAGGGACCAAGTGCTGGAGGAGAACAGAACAGTGCATACAATGTCCACAGGGAGATTAGGAAATCCTGGAAAGCAACTTTTGCGGCTAGAGGAATTTAAAGTCTTATTAGCTTCTGGACAAACCAAAGCAGCATTCATAAACACTTACAATAAACCAATCATTATTGCCTAGCTCGCTGGTAAATCAAAGAAAATGTGGTTACGAGTGCAGGATGGAGGTTTGGCAACAGCAACAGGAGGATTTCTGACTTGGAGAATGAAGACAGAGATGGTTATCTTTGAAATCCATGTTCCCAAGTCAGTTTTCTCAATAGCACTCGATCGCACTTTACACTTTTCCAGAGGATGACCACCGACTTTTTCCTCCAGCTCCCGCGTGTGCGGGGTGGGGTGATGAAGAAGAGGAATGCAGGCCGGCAGCTGAATTCCATGGTTGATCTTGATCTTGATCTTGATCCATGGGGTGCCGAAGCTAATGGAGGAGAGACCCTAAAATTATTGAGACACAAATGGATGGAGAAAGACGGCTTAAAAGCAGACCAATTAATGACTCCGATTCCACAAACAAACTAAGGATTTCTGACTCGCGGGACAAAGAGCAGGTACAACCTAGCTAACCTAAACTCCAAGCAGCTAATGAGCGTCGTCGTCGGTCGCCGCCGACGCAGCGCCTGTGGCAGCAGCGCCGGGAGCACCCGACAATGAGGCGAGCAGATTGAGGTGTCCGGCGAGGGGGAGGTAGTTGCCGACGCGAGCGGCGGATGCCTCCCCCATCGGCTGCCCTGCGAACCTTCCAGTTAGCGTCACCGGGACCATGTCCGGCGTCGCGAAGCTCCAGAACTGCCCGTAGTCCTGCCGGGTAGGCACGGCCCAGAAACCGGCGGCCGGTCCAATCCCTACGCCGCCGTTGGCGTCGGCGACGGTTTCCTCTTTGCCTCCGGATTCGTAGTCCGCGCGCAGGCGCTTGCCGAGGATGAAGGGGGCGGGGGCGAGGGAGTGAGAGAGAAGGTGGGTGCCGGCGGTAGGGGAGGAGGGAGAAGGGAGGGCGAGAGGGGCGGGGGAAGAGGAAGGAGCGGAGCGGAGGAGAGAAGAGGAGGCCGTGGAGAAGCTAGCGGGCGTGGTGCCGGTGCCGGTGGCTGCGATGATGGAGGGCTCGGCCTGGCGTAGGAGCCACTCGATGGTCTGGCCGTCGGATTTGTGGCCGAGCTCGCGGGTGAGCTGGAAGACGCGGGCGGCGCAGATGATGGGCATGCGGATGCGGCGGCCACGCCCATCGACCTTGCTGTGGCGGTCCTTGGCGGGGGGTTTCTTGAGAGCCAGCGAGCCGTTCCCGGCTGCGGGAGACCGCGATGGCTTGTGCTGGCCCTCGAGGACCACGCAGCCGCCGCCGCCGCCACCGCCACCGCCCCCGCCACCGCCACCGCCACCGCCACCGCCGTCAGGGTTGCTCATGGGCTCGGAAGGAATAGAGAAAGGAAATAATTAATTTTGTTGTGTTTGTTTCGTTTCGGAGAAGAGGAACGGAACGGGTAGCGGAAGCGGAGGAAGAGTGGGAGGAGAGGAGAGGAGAGTAATGATTGAGGAGGAACAAGAGCAAGAGGCAGGAGAAGGTGGAGACAGAGAGGAAGAGAAGATGCACATGGAGAGGTGGGGGCCACAAGGCGCGCGCTTTTTTTTTCCCTCCTGCCGCTCTCTCCCGTTGTTTCCTTCAACACTCGGCCTCCCTCGGCCTCGGCCTCGGCCTCGACTGCTTCCTTCCTTGGACACCGCCGGATGACGGAAGAGGATCACCGCCAGATGACGGAAGAGGGTCATGTGTCTTTTTACGCGGTAACATTAAGTTTACCCTTGTGCGGACCCCATTTGGAGAATTTCGTCGTCGCCACTTGCAATTTACTTCTTTTTTTTTAATTGAGGACGACATAAAAAAAATCAAATATTATTCATTTCCAAACTAAAAAATTAAATTTTTTGAAAGGCACATTAAAAAATAAAAAAAATTAATAAGGCGCCTAGTTGTTACAAAACGCTCAAATAATGATACTTTTAAATGAAAAATATATCTGAGTGGTATTTTATTATTTTTAAGAAAATTATCACCCTGACAAAAAGATAATAATATAGCCCCCTTCTAATATTTACTTAATATTTTTGTAATGTTATAAATTAAAAACTTTATTTTCTAGATCTCTTAAACATCTAAACATTATTATTTTAGATTAATAACAAAATATTATTTGATGAGTGAAAATAATATATGTTTAAAAATATATTTTAAAGTTTTAGATCATTAAAGTGATTTCATAAGATGATTAAATCAAATAATGACTTGCTAGTAAAACACAAAAGTAAGTGATAAATGTGTCTTTGACCATATTGATTTCAAATATGATATTATTTTAACATTTAAGTCCATATTTATCAAATTACCTTAATAACTCTTGTGCAGATCCTTCACAAAAATTAAAAATTAGGTGCATCATCATCCGTTGAAAGATAAATTCAATTTAAGTGTGCTATTCCGATAAAATAATTAAACTATTCATTGTCCAATCATCAAAATGTACACACCTGATAAATAATATATATATATATATATAAAACATTTTATTATATTTCTTTTCAAAGTTAGAGCATCTAAATGACTTTTTGATATCAAATTGTATTAAGAATATCTAAGGCCTTTTGCATGTCAATCCT
>JBBMKF010461503.1:0-11335 GCA_037834155.1 Curcuma caesia | reverse complement strand
GAAATAATTTGGTTTATTAATAATTAATATATAAAAAAGGAACAACATAATTTTGTACCTCTTCCTCTTAAATAAACGGTTGGGATCATGACTAAGTTTAAAATAAATCAATAAACTTATAATATCCATACAAGAAACATAAAAAAATAAAAATTTAAATTAGATACACATCTAAATAAATTAAATTTGAAAGAAAAAAAAAAGTTAAAGATTCAATAACAATTAAACAATTAATTTTAGGTTCAATTACCTTAATAAATATGATTGAACAACACAAACACATTTATAGTTCTAAATGTTGGTCAAATTTGCTCGTCTAATTTTAGTATAATTTTGACCAATATTGAAATAGTTTTGATCGATATTAATACTTTTAATTAAAATTATTATAATAGTATTAGATTGTAGATATTTTTAAAAATAAAATTGTGATAGACTTTTTATATATAGAAAAATAAAAAGTACCTTTTTGATTTTTTTTATTTAATTATTTGAAAAGATGTGGATAAAAAGAGGAGTACACTTAGGAGAAACATTTTTACGCTGGATTTTTTTTCTATTTACTTTGTAAAAAAGGATAATTTTTCTTTTTTTTATTCACCAGATGGAATAAACATAAAATTAATTAAATAAATATATTTAAATAATTTATTAAATTAAATAAATAATTTTAAACATATATATTTAGTTCATTAATATTTATAAATAATATTTATGAATCATATTCATTAATAAAATTATTATCATCATACTAAATATATAAAAATATTTTTAAAATAAATAAATTTTTTTATTTTTTCTTTCATTTTTGTTCCTATTTTCTTTTTCCTTTCCCTCCTGTTCCATCTTCCGGAGTAAACAGAGTTGAGATGTCTCTTTTAATTTTTTTAAAATACAATGGCTTTTTTAATAATTTAAAAACTACGAGACGCTATCTTAAATTTCACCCTTGTTATAATTAATTATAACAAGACTACTCTGATCCGTCGGATGTAGGATCAAACGGCAAGCATGGAGTTTCCTCGAAGCTTTTAGAATCGACTTTGGTTGGCATCCCACCACCATTGAAGCAATGGCCGACCCGACACACAAGCTGGCGGTGGATCTCGTCGAGCAGCAAATTAGGGCGAAATTCACAAATAAGTAAATAAATAAATAATCGAAGAGACGATCGGCATGGAATCAATCTCGATCGCATCTGGTTTGGAGTGTTTTGCTGCCTTAATTTGGTGGTCGGCCTGCCTTTTTCGTGCCCCCGAGGCTCGTAGATCTCATCCCGATCGGCTCCCCCTCAAGGTTCGGTCTCTGCTATTCGATTCCTTCAGCATTGTTCTGTTTCAATCTTACTTTTTACCCGTTTTTCGATCCTTGGCTCTCCGGAAGATGCCCCCTTTCCGATGAAATCTCAGTTTTTTATTCGTTCTTCGTGTCGGATTTTGTTTGAAATTGCCCCTTTTCCTTCCCGTGTAATGTGTTTGTTTTCAAGCTTTTGATTTGACGAAATAGTTGCTTTTTTATTAAAAAAGTGGTTTTTTGCTGGTTTAGCTTTGTTCTTGTCAGATCTTGTTTGAAATGCATTGTTCAAATTGGTAGGAAGATATATATAGTTGAAGATCTGGTGATTTTAGCTTCCTTGTTCTTGATTTGATTTACTCGGAATCTAGAATTCAACTTGTAGTTAATGTGCTCTAGCAAAATTCGCAGAAATCTGAAACAGGATGTTTATTAATGTAGATTAAATTATCTGAAAAATCTGTTTGTATATGTTTATACTTTGTTCTTGATTTTAGATTGTTTATTTAAGTTAGATTGTGAACAGAACGGAGATATCTATTTATACTATCACAGTGTTTGCATATGTTTAATTTTGTATTATCTGAGCCAACTTCTGAAGACAAAAAAGGAGAGACATTTGTGATTAATTTATTATGCTAATCATCCTTGCCCTTGTAAATATTAGTGACTTAAATGTTGATTATTACGTATTTTTTATTGCCTAACTTCCAGTTTGTTTGCAGATATTAGAAGCGATATGTTTCAGCAGTCGAGTAGTCGAAACTCACAAAATAGAGAGTCGAAAGTCAAGAGAGGAATACAGATAGCCTTGCTTTTAGTAGCTGCTGTATGGTTGATTAATCATTTTAGCAAGAATGAGCATACTGAAACTCCCCATATCAGCTTTGACTCCGAAGAAGATGTCGACTTCGGTCGCAAGGGGAAAGCAGGATCAGAGAACGTGATCATCGTAGATGGCCATAAAAACGACCTAGATGAGACCGCTGGAGATCGAGTTGAGGGTTTTGGCCAGCATACTGAAGAGAAGAATGATAATGAATCTTTTAGTAAAGAAAAAGAGGAAGCTCAAGAAGATATTTCAAATACTGGGCGTACTGAAGTCGAAGAACAACTCAACAGTAAAGATGAGAGTACTGTTTTGATCGACAACAATGAAGATGTTACTCGTGAAAGTACTAAAGATAAAGAAAATGCCCTAGAGCTTCCTGGTGAATCAGATAGTGCAAGCTCAATGGATCAAAATGAGGGGGAAAATGAAGAAGATAAGTCTGATAATGCAAGTGAGTTAGTCTCTCTTGATGGAGCAAAAGAAGATACCATTCAAGCATCAAATTCTGAAGAAGAAAGGATTTCGAGTTCTGAGGATCAATCAGACAGTGGAGCGAACACTGACAAAGTTGAAAAAGAGACCATCAATTTGAATGAAGAGGTTAAATTAGAGACAGAAGGTGGCAGTGAAGTTAGTTCTGAAGTGGAAAAGGAAGCAATTGATTCTCATGAAGATGTTAAATTAGAGACAGAAACTAGTAGTGAAAACGACTCTGAAGTTGAGACAATCGATATTCATGGAGATACCAAATTAGAGACAGAAGGTAGTAGTGAAAATAATTCTGAAGTTGAAAAGGAGGCAATTGATACTCATGGAGAGACCAAATTAGAGATAGAAGGTAGTAATGAAATTTTTTCTGAAGTTGAAAAGGAAACAGTTGGGATCCTCGGAGAGACCAAATTAGAGACAGATGGTAGTAGCGAAAATGGTTCTGAAGTTGAAAAGGAGGCAATTGATTCTCGGGGAGGGGTTCAATCAGAAACTGAAGGTAGTAGTGAAAATAGTTTGGAGGATATCACGCCCATTGCAAGCTCAGGTGATGGAAGCCTATCGCTTCCGAAAGAAGAAAATGGAGTGTCAACGGACAATGAGTTTATTGATGCAGTTAAATCCCTTGATGAGCATGCTTCTGATGCTGCCAAAAATGTTGTTGAAGAAAATGTAGATACAAAGTCTAATGAGTATCCACTAGAATCTAAAGGAAATAGTGGCAATGAAAGTGGAAACTCATCCAATAACAATGAGAACTTAGAAAATCCTGCTGCCAACAATAATGAGGACGCACTTGAATCTAAAGGAGATAGTACCTCTGAGGATCATAATGCTGGTAATGAAAGTGGAAACTCATCAAATAACAATGAGGACTTAGAAACGGTAGTTGAGCGAGACAATGTTTCAGAAGAGAAAAACACTGGCAGTAGTATCATTCAAGACACAACTGAACCAAAACCCAAAGAAGAAGCTATCTCTGAGTTTGGTAATGACAGCGCTTCGTCTGGTAGGGATGACAATCCGGAATCATCAAGCCAGGGTGGTAAAGAGATAGAATAATATTGTTCTTTGTTATTCAACCACAGTTGTCAGAAACTTGCATAATACATGATGTTCATCATATATAAGTAGACTGAAGAACACTACTGAATAGAAAGTTGTGTTAGTCAAGCTATTTGCCTAAACCTGGCATTCTTTAGCTGCAAATTCAATGACAGTTTGAGTGTGTTGCATTTTCTCTATCCCTTTGTATTGTGGTGCAATGCTGGCTACTTTTGTAGAATCAATAAAACCTCTACAGAAGTAGATTTTCTGTTATGCATGCCGACCTCGGCCATAGAATGGTGCACGCTAATTATCTACTTTTCTAATGCCATTAATCAAAATTAGCAATTTGCAGCCAAAATTTTAATTGACCAGGATGAAATTCAATGAAGTGGCTACCTTCTGCTAGCTCAGGTGGTTAAGCTTCCAGTGGTCAGGATCAATCCCACTGTAAGTGCCCCATTGTCTCAATTTGTACTGCCTTCTAATGCAATTTATTCCATTGCTCCATCATTGAGCTCTTGATAAAAGTTATTTTGATACTTCATATTTTCCATTTTTCATCATTTAAAGTGAGATGACAAATGCAAATTCATGAGTCAAGGAAAAATGCAAAACTGTTTTTGCTTGAAATGGGATGCATGAGAAATAAATGTGTTCATAAATAATCTCTAAATTGTAGCGAAATAGAGTAAGATGGTTGCTTGTCAATTCTTGCTAAATCAGAAAAAGAATGATCTTGCTGTGTATGATTGTATTTTAGGTGCTAACTGTGTAATCTCTCATCTTGCCACAGTTGAAGTTACCATGAAAAGCACAAAAGAAAAATCAGCAAGCAAACGAAACCATCTCAAAGTATGCTGATAGGATACAACAATTGCATGGTCTATGGGTAAGTCAGTTAGATTTGAAGGATTATTTTCAATATGCAGAGGATTAAATTTGTATATTGTGGCTCTTATTCTGAATGAAGAATAGTTTCACATCTAGTATGGCATGGTATACCATATTTGTCTAAAAATAACCTTAATTAAAGATAAGATTTAATAATCACAATGATATTGAAGTATTTTAGACTGAAAAGATCATGCATGGAAGATGAAGTATGTGTTTGACTCATCCCTTCTATTACCATAAACCTTCATCATCTAGTTCCTTGAAGCTTGTCACACATCATCATTGCTAAACCTATGAAAGTAGAGCACATTCTCAAAAATCCTACTTCTCTAACAATCCAAGACCATTGGTTAACATCCTCTAGGATTTGAGTGAGTTAAAGATCTTTAGGCTCTATTTATTACTTGGATAGAAGAAAGTTAGGATGGAGGGGTGAAGGGAAAAAGCTCATAAAATTACATACAAAGCTCTGTCATTATGAGATAAGATATGCATGAAGGTCTTCAACTTGATTACTGAAAAGTCACAATAATCAAACATTATCCCACTAAGTAGAGTCAGTTAGATAAATTCTTCTATTTTATTGCGCTTGATTTTTTTTATATTTATTTATATTTAAATAAATTTTATTCTAAAAATTAAATTGTATTGTAGTCTAAAAATTAGGTGGCATGTTTGATACTTTAAGAGCGGCTAATAACATTAGCAATAAACATTTTGAGAAGAGAATCGAAATGGAATTGAACCAGAGTGAAGATGAAAAACAAAGGGCATGGCATTCATGTCAATGATAATATGGTTGAAAAATAAACACCAAAACATATTCCCTTTATAGGATTAGCATTTTTTTAGGCTCAGAAATCTTTCAAAAGGTCACAAAGAGGTGAGCACATAGATTTCTCATGAAAGATAGAAAATTCAATATTTCCTTCAAATCGAAATTCAAGTATAGATATCAAGAAACTTTGGCAAACTGAAGAACTACTATTGTAATCAAGATTTATGTAGGAGGGATGACTTATTTAGGATAAGAGGCCAAATGCATTAGTGAGGTATCAAGACAAAATTTGTACAGTCGATATCAACCCTACTATAGGTTAGTAGGATATGTCTATGTGATCCTGTTATAGGTCATATCGACATTTCAAGTTCCTCACACAACTTGACATCCTAAGTTCCTCACACAACTCAATGCACTGAGTTCTCCATGTAGTTCCATTGCTAATTCAATACATGAGTTCTCTAATCAACTCTCTCCTCTGAGCATTCCGAGCATCAAAACTCTCGATCTCTCGGGTTTTTCATTCTTATGGTAGTCTAGTTACTGTGGGTCATAATTGGGCATGCCCTCCACATGACTCGCAATCTATAATCCCTAAGGTCTAACAAACCTAGGATTAGTATAAATACCGAGGCCCATAAACCCTAGAGTTATGATTTTAGATGATGATCCTCGATAAATATATGAAACTCTCTATTATCTAATCTTAATCTCTTTCTCTAGTGAACACTTTTCTTTTCTATCACCATTTCATTATTTCCATGACACCATCGATCTAACTTAAGCATCGAAAAGGCTTCTCTAGATAACTCTGATGCTCTCTAACATGTGTTTTCTTGTCTGCAAAGCAATCTTCATACCTTCATTAGGCATCCACTTCAACATCCAACATGGTGATAATTATATTTAAGTCAATATCAACAACCAAACTTGTATTACAACAATAATAACTTCTATTAGGTGCCAAGAAAATCTAGAGGGCTCTATTTTCCTCATGCTAATTTCTTGCCATATCTTTTTCTTTAAAAAGAAAAAAAAATCATCCTCTTTTGTTCTTTCCTTATCCAACTTCCATCACTAACACTCACTTTATCAACAAGAATCAAAGAAATTAATCATGAAATCAAAGAAAGTGACAAATCTCTATCTCTCTCACACACTAAAATCTTTCTTTTGTTATTGTTAACCTGTCCTAATCCACTCGAATCTTGCATGGTGGGAAAAAAAAATGCTACCCCCAAACATCAACTCCTACAATTATATATTCATCTAACCAAAAACACACTAAAATGATCACCAAGAGCATCACACTATTCATTAATTCCAAGTGTATATATAATAATATTTAATGGTCTGATGATGATGCTGGACATAATAATAATTATTTTGAAGATTTATTTTCACAATAAAATTTAAGAAAAAATATTGAAAATCATCAAATCAAATATAGAGAAGTAATCATCTCTAGATTTAACTGAATAAATTGATTCAAAATAAGAGATAATCCCCTAACAAGAACTATATAAAGATTTAAATAGTCTCAAAATTTTGATGATGTAAAAGACGAAAATAATTCTAATACAATGACAATTTATTTATGGAATCTCTGAAAAAAAGGTATGAGTCATTACATATTATACCCAATAAAAAAGTATAGATCTTTAAATTAAAACCTGAATCCCTACATCAATATATGACCTTTGATTCCACATACGTACTTTGCATGCATGATATATATTATGTGTACCTACCGACTGATAAACAAAACATCTATTCATTTTTATTTATTTATTTATATAAATAATCTTGTGGGGGATCTTTGGCCAGCCATGGAGGAGACTAAGAAATGTGAGTATGATTCTTCAAAGTTGAAAAATATCATGATAATGATGGCATTGATTGTGTGTGTATATTTGTCTTTTGGCAAAGTGTATCAAGTGACACTGAGCATCTTTCTCCTATTGCAAAAAACTTCATGTGACAAAGACAAGCCTTTCACTAATTAAATTGTGGAGGTGTATTTTAGTTTTACACATTGATGACCTATAGAATTCACTTTGGATCGAATCGCACCCCTTGCAACGATGACTCTTTAATAGCCCTTTGTACATTTTCAATATTTGGATTCTTTCTAACCTAAAATGGTGCCTTGATTATGCATACCTTTAGGTTTCCCTTTCGAATAGTTCAATAGTTTCGCGTCCAAAATGATAACATATCTTCGTCAAGACAACAACAAAGGCTAGAGAGCTATGGCTAAAAGAATACTCGTAGGAGCATGATTTAGTCAATTGGATTGATAGATTTGCAAATAATTAAGGTAATTGTCTACTTGATGAATTCTTAAGATTAATTAACAAGTAACTTGGAGATTGTACAAGTAATTAAATGTATGGCAAATCAATTGGATTAGGACATCAAGATTTAATTGAGCATGAATTAGGTATGGACGTCACATGAAAAAGTGGTTGTTATTATTATTATTATCATCATCTTAATTAAATATAATTATTTTTTGCACTAAAAAGTGATGGGAAAAGGAACTATAGTGGAACTATAATTGGAATGATCAAATAAAAGGTGCCTTTTATTTTATTGTGATTAGAACGTTATCGAATAATTATCTAGCATATGCTTTAATCATTTTTGGTATAATTATGGTGTAGTTAAAATATAATTTTATGTCAAATCAAATCGAGAGTATCTTGACAAATTCATGATTGATCAATATTCTATAATTCTCACCTACATTAAAATATATTTTATAATTTGTTAGTATTTGGTGTAAAAATATATATTTTAACTAAAATATAATATGTCAATAATATTTTGCACCACTTCACTAGTATGAAAAATAATATAAGTTATAAAGATAAATAAAAGGATCAGAATTTAAAATCTAATAATAATGATTTTTTTTAAAGCCATCTCTAATAATAATGAATTTTTAAAAGCCATCTTTATAATTTTTAAAATAATTTTGAACAATATTTTGAAATGCTTTTTTAAAGGATTTTCCAAATATTTTTAAATATTTATAAAAAATTATTTTGAAATATATTTACTTTTTTGATTTTGGACCTCCTCTTCAATCTTACAGCTCGTTATTAATCATAAGATAAATTCTCTATGTGTCTTAGGGGTTAATTCAATTGAATAGAACAAGTAACTTATAATTTATATATATATACACAAGAAGAGTTCAAGTCGAAAGTCAACTTAATAAAAACCCAACCTACCAAAAGCTGACCTACATAGAGCCGATCCGTAGAGATTGGACTTGACAGAAGTCTAACCCATCGAAAACTGACCCAATTAGTATGCATTTGATCGAAAACATTTGATCATGATTACTTTACCGAGTCAATCCATCTATTGATCTTGGACCGTGTCAATCCATCCTTTGCTGTGGAGTCGGATGGAATCGGACACTTGAATTATTGTTATTATTATATATATATATATTTATTTATTAATAATAACAATACGAAGCTTATAAATAAAAAAAGGAAACACCATCAATAAAAAAAATACATTTTGTCTTATTCAAAGTATTTTTGAATTTTTTAAAATAAAATTTTTAGAATATTTTAGTAGTGGGACATGAATCTAAAAGAATTAAAAAAGAGCGGCCATTCAACTATAAAAACATTGCCTCGTGATTTGCACGTGGACTTAGTTGTTGCCAAAACAAGTAATCGTGAAGGCTGCCTTAAATAGTTCGATTTTATAGATTCGCGGTCGGTTAAAAGCCTTTTCACGGCACCCGCAAATCTATCAAAGGGCGCTACGTGTCACACGGGACCCGGTTTTAGGACACGTGGAGTCTGGTGAGGCTGCCGACAGTAGCTTTCGAATCTATATTAGATATTCTCCTGGCCGCGCCTGCCGACCACGCTGACGTGGATAAAAGGTATACGCCCAGATATGCTGTTGCACATTTTTCTTATTTCCATTGTTAATTAAGGTCACTTATTATTCTTCTGACCTTTTTTAATTTTCATTTTGAATTTAAGAAAAAAATATTTTTTTAAAGAAAATAATGACAAAAAAAAAATTAAGAAGGCACTTTTTTTATTATCAAAATTTCCTGTTAAAAAAACACTTCATTGAAAAGCTTACTTTTTATTTATTATCAAAATAGTACCTCATTTTACCTCAATTTTTTTATTTTAAAAAATATCCTTACTTTTGATGCTAATATATGTTACAACTCCAAATGATGTTTTAATGCGTTATGAAATAAGTTTAAATTAGATTTTATTGTAGGAGCATAGAAGCGACGAAATTTTAGTAGAAGAAGCAAGCGAGTGAGAAAGATAATATGAGAAAGGAGTAGATAGACTCATTGAATCCAAAATAAGAGGAGCTACAGAAGAATACTTTAGTAGAACGAGAAAGACACATAAAAAGTGAGTCAAAAGGGTCAGTGCATCCGAGGGACGAGAAGTCGGAAGGAACAAGGGCAGAGCCACCTTATGAACTGCCCGGGCTATAGCCCGGGGGTCCGACAACGTCGGAGAAGGAAAAATACATGGATTTACGAGCAAAAGCAAGAAAATGTTGAAAGTATAAAGAAAGCAGCTCGAGTATTGCATTAATGTAGCCTACAATCCAGAATCAACTAGGATAAATCACGTCACCCAAGCTGACTCCACCATTGGGAAGGAAAACTACTAAAAATGACTGAAACTGAATCTGAATGATCAGAGAACCATCCAAGCAACTTGCACATACTAAAAGAACCATCATAGTTACTTGGTAAAATCCTTCGTATGCTTGAGTAACTACAATGCTTGTGAAAGCGAAAGTAGAATGAAAATTGAGAGAGACCTATCCGTGGTAAATTTACTTGAGTATTTATAGTAAAAAAAAATCGAATCGACAGAGATGATGATCATGATCTTTGAAAAAAAAAGAAATTGTTATGATTATTTCAGACGTGTTCTATTACTAAAATTGTGGAACATGTCAAAATGGGGCATTTATTAAAATTTACAGATTGAATTAAAGATTGAGTTTAGAAGATCAAATTATATGAAGAACTCGAGATATCAAGAGACTGAGCTATACGAGGGGCCTTGAGCTTAAGAAACTAAGTTGTTTGCCCTTAGCATTATGAAGGAATTCTCATAAATCTTTATAAGTATCGACTTTGTCAATCTAATATAAAAGATCTATTGTTATAGTGCATAGATGTAGAATAGTTTATTGTCGAGATAAAATGATGATTTATGATTATAATTTATTTATTGATGAATTCATTATCAACATTTCATATGATTAAAGTGATGATATGATGTGTTCTCGGGATATAGATTATGATGGAATAGAGTTGCAGAAGAATGATAATACGATGATAAACTAGCAAGATGTAATTAGAAATGACAATTAATATTAAATGATTGTTATGAGACAATATTAAAAATAATAATCTATTTTTTAAATGGTATAACTATGAGAATAATTAATTTATTAAAAAAATTATATGATCAAAAATTATTTTTTAAAAACATTAAATTATCTTCGTAAATGACTTTTGTACAAAATTGAAAAATTCACAAAAGGCAATATTTAATATACAGCCGCAAATTATTAATGTACACATAAAGCAAGAGAAAATTCACAAGGGAAATATTGCAAAAATAGAGGGCCCTAATGAAAAATAAAGGGCGTAGGCAGATTAATGAACATTAGAGGTGGGTTTAAGTTTTAATTACAGATTAATCCTTAATTAATCCCAAAGCAGGGCTTCGAAGGTCGTGGGGAACCATTCCTCCGGCGCCGCCCACAGCGGATCCCCGGTCTCCGGCGACGGCAGCAGCAGCGGCGGCGGAAACTCCGGCCACGAGTCGACCCAGTCGTCGTACAGGTACTCGACCCCGGAAACGTCGGAGTCGAGCGGCGGCAGCTCGGTGATCTCCCCGAGCTCGTCGTCGGGCTCGGCCGGCGGCGGGGGCTCCGCGGCCCGCTCGCCCAGGTCCATTGCGGCGGCC
>JBBMKF010461482.1:0-11336 GCA_037834155.1 Curcuma caesia | reverse complement strand
GATTAAGAGGCTAAGAAAGGTATAAAGAAGGGGTAAAGAAATCTTAAGAAAATCATTGTAAGTTTCCCCCTCACCTGCGATATATTAGTTACGTTTGATCGTATGCTTTGTGTGTTTGTTTTTATGGTTTTGATCATGCAAGAATCATAGGGAAAAATTCATGCTAGAAGTATTAGGTCAAGAACTTCTAGGATGTTATGAAATCATGACTTGTTGATGATGAATGATCTTGATGCATGATTATGAATACCATGTGATTGTATGATACCAAACCTATTGTTCTTGTGGTTAAAGTTAAGGACAATCACGTGAAACCTTAAGTTGAGATTTGGTTAGGAATGGTTAAGGAAATTAAGTTGAGTTTCCAAGCTCAACTCATGGAACATGAAACTCTAAATGTGTCCTTAACATGCTTTAGGTTTTCCTTGACAAATTGAAATGTTAACCAAGGCTAGAACACCACTTGAGGTTTCGGCCAAGGAGAAAACCTAGCATGGAGGTTTCGGCCAAAGAGGACTTAGGGTTTAAGTGAAGGTTTCATAGCCCAACCATGGTGTAAACATGACCTAAAGGACATCATGGTGAGTTATGAAGTTAACCATGGTTATTACCCTCATGAGGGTTTCGGCCATGAAGGGTTAAGGGGATTAGATGATGGTTTAATAACCCTGCAATGGTTTAAGACATGAGTTAATGAACAACATGATGAAGGGTGAAGTTAACCAAGGTTAGAACCTCACCTTGAGGTTTCGGCCAAATGAGATTCTAGGGTTTTAAGTGTTAATACTATACCCTAACAATGGCTTGATAAATGAGTTAAGAAGGTATAAAAGAGTTAAAGGTTTTAGTTTGATCTAAAGCCTTGGAAGGCTCCCTTTAGGTTTCGGCCACAAGGGGGAGTAAAGCACTTGATGGTGCTTAAACCAAAGAAAGAAGTGACCAAGGACAAGTGGTGGTTTACCTTGTCTAGGGTTTCATGGAAGAAGTTTTAACCATGGTTCCATAACCCTAGATAGTTCGGCCATAGAGTCTAAACCATGCTTGATCTTAGCTAAGGTTGTAAGAAAAGAACCATGATGGTTATGTGGCTAAAACCATAAGTTAGGTTTTGCCTAAGTAAGAAAGGGTTCAGCCACGTAAGATAACCATTAAAGAGTTGAGTTTCATTCTCAACTATGAAGTTCAACCTTAGCTAGGGAATGCATAAAAAATGAAATGATGCATAAAGGGCTAACCCTAATGAATGAGGGTTAAGCTATGATGTTACATGCCGTATGAATGAAAAAGAAAGAATGCATGAATGTTCGTATGTTATGAAAAGAAAGAAAGGAACATTCATGATATGAAAGAAAGGGCATGTGCATCATTATGTTTTACTTTGAAAAGAAAGGGCTTGTACCGGATCCTGAAAAGGAATCCAAAGGGAAGGGCACCCTAAGGCAGCCAAACGCCCCTAGGTCGAAGGACATTTGGTGAAGACCTAGTAACCGTGTAGTCGAGATTAGCTACCTCGTACTACTTGGTATGTATGCGCGCAATGAATGCAGGGTACAAGCCGGGATCCCAACAAAGATGATGATATGTTTATCTACTAAGATAATAAGTTTTCAAAGGCATCTGCATATGGTTGGTATGCATGTGAATGAATGTTAAGATAAGGTGATATTTATGTGTTATGCAAGTTTCATGTACTCTTATGTTATGTTTATGCATGCTTATGATAAAGGAATGTGATTTTGTGAGTAGGAAAGGGACTTACTAAGCCTTGCGCTTATAGTTTTCCTTTCTTATATCGCAGATCCAAGTAATAATTACTAAACAGGGGAAGCAGCGGCGAAGAGGCTAATAAAGGATGTGTGTGGTGGTGGTGACATGGCATAGGGATCCTGGCAACTTGTTAAACATGACTTTTATATATATGCATGTTATATGTCTAGACTTCTTTCATGTTGGATACTTATGTGAGAATCAACTATGGATAATTAGAAATTAAACTAGACAATGCATGCGCCTTAGTTTCATTTGTGAATCACATATGAATTCCTTGCAAAGATTATATGATTTATGTTTCAGCTGCAAAGTTTTAAGGTTTTTCGTATGTTGTCCCTTATGAAATAAATGTAAAAGAGTAACTGTGGCGTCTGCCATGGGCCCTAAGTAAGGGCGGGCGTTACAGAACATAACATGATCAAATCCATCTCAACATAATCCCACTGAAACCTAACTACATCTAAGGATCGATCTACCACACTACAAAATAGTTCAAACTACAAGAACTAATTACCAAAGTCTTACCTTAATCAAGAATCATCAACGAATAATGCATCTGCTCCAAGAAGAACATAGCATTGAAATCCTACAGGAATTGATTCCAAATGCTCACCTTATAGAAAAACCCTAACTGTGTTCTTGATCAGGGTTGCTGTCGGAATCCAATCCCATAACCTGTGATCCCCACCAATCTGATCAAACAGTAATCAGACTAATTACTAACGATACTAACAAATTGCAAGAAGGGAATTCCATCTGAGATAACCAAGAAAAGGAAGAAGAACATAGGAATCTTTAACTCTTACCTTGGATGAAACCATGCCCTAGGTTCTTGCCCTAACAACCTTAGCTCCGCCCTAAACAAAGCCGCCGCAGATCACTTTCTCGGCTGAAACTCAACGAAAAACCCCCAATCGATCTGATCCCAACAATCAACCTATAAACTCCATCAGAATCAGAATCTAAAGAATCGTAAATTAATCCCAACGCGAACAGAAACTGCGACTCTTACCATTGATCTTCCCCTCCGATCCTCTCGTTTTTGTTGCCGCCGCACCAATCGCCGCTGCCGCACCTGGTTCCAGCCCACCGATCGAAGATCCTCACCGCCGGCAGCCCTCTTCTATGGTTGCAGCCGGAGTGCGCAATCGGGTGAAGGAGGAAGGCACAAGGCTTCGGCGTCCGGCGTGGAAGAAGAAGAAGCTTCGAGCAAAGAGGAAGAAGAGGGGAGAACCGATTGGGAGAGGAGGAAGGAAGGATTCGATGCGATTGGGAGAAGGCTTCGAGCGTGAGAAGAAGAAGATCGCGAGGCTTCGGTGAGGAATTGTGAAATCGCGATTTGGGAACGCCGCGGGTGGGAGGAAGGTTGTTAACGGGTTTGGGTTTAAAAATCCCATAACCATTAGCCAAAAACCCTAAACTAAATTGATTCATGAAATTAACTTAATTGGGTTATAATTGGGCTAGGTTTAAATGGGCTTGATAGGGCTAATGGGCTGGTATAAATTGGGTTGGCAAATGGATTTAATTATTAGACCCAAATCAAATCCAATCCAATAAATACCTAACCTTTAACCACAATTATTAAACCTAATAATTAATCCCCTTAAACCTTGTTATCCAATTAGGGTTATTTATGATTAACCCTAAAATTTTCAGTATTTTACATTAGGGTTAATGGATTTAAATTGATTAGGTTAATTTGAGCTTAATTGGAATTGGGTTAGTTAAGTAGGGTTGATAATGATCTAATGTATCATGACTATTGTTAATATATTTAAATTGATAATTGTAGCTAGTGAGTATTGTTTATTTTAAATTTCAGGACCTTGATTTGTAGATTCTGTTATATGGAGGGGTTCTTATTCGACGATTCGACATACCAGGTGGGTACTCCTGTGCCTGGTCAACACAGGTCTTCTTTTCGTAGTTATCCTGTTGCTATTCTTATTATATTGGTGGCTTAATTCATTGCTTGACACTTATCGTTGACCTTCATATAATCTGTTTATCCTCAATATAGTCTCATTAATTGTTGTTAATCTTTGATGACCTATCATGATAAATGTTGAATATATTTTGGTAGATGTAGTAATTATCTGTTGAACTGAGCATGCATCATAACATGTTGTTGTTGTTGGTTCTCATAGACCATTGATGATAGTGGTACAGTGAGAGCATTATAGCACTGTATGGGTGCGACTAAGACTAGCTAGATAGCTCTCTTGGGATACTGCCCCTCCCCCTCGCGTGTAGTTGGTTTGTTATTGGCACGGGTGACTCCTGTCGTGCACCCGAGTTCATTGTATGGGTGTCTGGGGATGTTGAGTGCAGACAGTGATATTTTTTTCTTGCTCCCCACTAACATGTAGTGGTTTGTTGTTGGAGTGTGTGCAGTTGTCCTGTCGTGCGCCCTAGTTCGCTGTGTGGGTGTCTGGGGTGGCGAGCCGATAGTGACTATGCATATTGCCGAATGTTGCATGTGCGCATGTCGTTTTTGGTAGTTATTGCATGTATGGTTGTTGCACTTATTTGATATATGGTTATTGCATGGAATGACATTACATGCATTGTTTACATTTGCATAATTCCTATTAACTGTTACTTGTTCGTTGTATATTGACCTTTTTCATTATGTATCAATTGTTGAGACTGTACCTTTGATATCCATGCTTATATTCCTTTGATACCTTGTTATGTTGTGAACTTTTATTTTAGTACCCACTGAGTATTTTTATACTCACCACCTAGACCTTGGGGTTTATTCTGTCTCTTTAGATAGTAGATAAGGATAATGAAGCTTGGAGTCCAGCCGGACTGCCCCATCTCACAGCAAGAAGAAGATTTAGATTTTTGTGGTTTTACGTTGTATAGATTTAGATTTTGAGTTGTATCCATTATATGGAGTTCATCATGGATGTTATCTTTATGTTTCCGCTACATTATTGTAAATTTTGATATACGTTGAGTTTTTGTATAATCGTGATCAGTTTTTTTTCGTTGTTGTAGTGGTATTTGTAGTTGATGATGAGTTGTATGTGTTGTTGTGTCCGTATGGGCCTTTATCCATGTAGTTTAGTAGTTAACTACATGTATTGTATTGTTGTTTCGGCCGTGTAGGCCTCTATGTTAATATGTACTCAGGAAAGTTGAATTGTTACAGGGGAGATGCTGCCGAAATTTTTTGGACGACCATCTCTCGGGACATGACAATGAGTCTTGAGCATTTTGCTTTTAGTTTCACCCTAAAAATTCTAAAATTGAATAGTTAAGGTCGAGTTTAATCTCAATTTCGATGTCAACTTTTGAAAAACCAGGTGTTGCTGTCAAATTTTGAGTTATGGAGTCCTGAAATTTGATTTTTCACCTTGAATTAGTGCTTTTTAATTTGTTCTTGATTTATTATCCATCATACCTGAAGGTGGGGCCCAAGACAAAAACATGAATGCTATATTGGATCATGGATCATGTTCTTAGATATCGATCTTTAATTTACACTAACATCTCTTTATTGAATCATCTTGAATTTAGAGCTTTCATCTGAAACTCAAATCTATATATGTTCTTTAAATCCTGAAATCTTTTTCTTGAGTCTCTAATTTTTAACTTCATGCTTGAATTCAGAAAATCCTATTGAATCTCGAAACTTATATCTCGATTTCGACCTCTAATCATTCATTTGAAACTTATTTTTACATCTCAAAACTTGCAACCAAATCAAATGGATCTTGTAGTCCAATAATGTATCTATATTTGTTAGTCTTAAACTTGAAGATTAAATATTTCATGTCGAGTACTGTATCACCTTCTTTGTCTTGAGGAATCTTATATTGTAATCGTCAATTTTGATTTTATTTTCTCCGAATCCAATCGTATTGATGAGTCTTGAACCTTACATCTTTAGTTTCACCCTGGAATCTTGAAATTAGGTAGTTAATATCAAGTTTAATCTCAAATTTTGTGTTCATCCTCTAAAAACTCAGTGTCACTATCGAATCATGAGTTATGGAGTGCTAAATTTCATTTTTGACCTTGAATTAATGCTTTTTATGTTGTTCTAAATTTCTAATCCTTCCTCGTAGAAGGCAAAGCCTAGGTTTCAAAATGAATCATGTTCTTAAATATCAATCTCCAATTTAAATTGAAATCTCTTTGTTGAATCATCATGAACCAGCGCTTTCACCTAAAATCCTGTCTATATAGGTTCGTTGAATTTTGAAATCTTTTTCTTAAGTTTGAATTTCATGCTCAAATTCAAAGAATCCTATTAAATCTCAATACCTTTTCTCGATTTCAACCTCCAATCATGCATTTGAAACTCATTTTTAAATCTTGAAACTTGTAACTAAATGAATTAGGCTCAAACTCTAATAATGTGTTTAAATTTGGCAGTTCAACCTAAAATCATTGAATCTTCGATCTTAAAGTTATTTGAGGATTAAATATTGCACATCAAATCCTGTATCACCTTCTTAATCTTGAGGAATATTATCCTCTAACCTTTAATTTTTATTTTTTATTCTTGAATCGTATCCCATCGATAAGTCTTGTGCCTTTCGCCTTTAGTTTTACCCTAGAATCTTGAAATTCAATAGTTAGGGCCTAGTTTAATCTCAATTTCGATGTTCATCCTTTGAAAAACCATGTATTGTTGTTGAATCATGAGTTATGGAGTCCTTAATTTTGATCTTCCACCTTGAATTAGTGTTTTTTAAGTTGTTCTTAATTTATTATCCATCATACTCGAAGGTGGGGCCCAGAACTCAACTTGAATGCTATTAATGGATAATAAATCATGTTCTTGGATATTGATCTTCGATTCAAGCTATCATCTCTTTATTGAATCATCTTGAATCTAGAGCTTTTTTTTGAAATCTCAAATCTATATAAGTTCTTTGAGTCTTCAAATCTTTTTCTTGAGTCTCTAACTTTGAACTTCACACTCGAATTCAGAAAATCTTATTGAATCCTGAAACTTATTTCTCTATCTTGACCTCCAATTATACATTTGAAACTTATTTTTTAATCTCAAAACTTGCAAGTGGAACTTCAATAACATTTTTAAAATTTTCTAGTTCAATCCAAAAGCATTGAATATTCGATCTTAAACATGAGGATTAAATATTGCATGTGGAGTACTATATCACCTTCTTGATCTTAAGGAATCTTAGCTTTTAATCATTAATTTTGAATTTTTTTTCTTGAATCCTATCCTATCAATGAGTCTTAAGCCTTTCACTTTTAGTTTCACCCTGGAATCTTGAAATTCGATAGATAAGGTAGACTTTAGTCTTAATTTTTGTGTTCATTCTCCAAAAAACTAAGTGTCATTATCAAATCTTGAGTTATGGAGTCCTGAATTTTGATCTTTGACCTTGAATTAATACTTTTAATGTTGTTCTTGACTTATTATCCATCATTCTTGAAGGTAGGGCCTAGGACTCAAACTTGAATGCTATTATGGAATCTTGTTCTTGAATCAATCTTTGATTTAAAATCTTGTTCTTGAATATCCCACATGCTAGTCACAACGCATTAACATCGTCCTTGAATATTAATGCTTGACTAGGAATGATTAAGAGTAGTGTTCTCTACATCATCTCACTATCAATTCAAACAATCGATATGATGTAGATTAGAACTAGCTATCCAAGGAGATTGTTATACTTAGTTATTTGACACAAATACAAAGTAAGTATAATAACAAAAAACCTTGCCTTTATTAATAATAGAATATGATACAAAAGTCCCTAGTCAATCATCACATAATTGGCTCTAGGGCCACTACTAACAAAATTGGAATGCTATTAAAGGAACATGAATCATGTTCTCGGATATCAATATTTGATTTAAACTGAAATAACTTTGATGAATCATCTTGAATCCAGAGCTTTCATATACAATGTAAAATCGATATATGTTCTTTGAGTCTTGAAATATTTTTCTTAAGTTTGAATTTGATGCTCAAATTCAAAGAAACCTATTGAATCTCAAAACTTATTTCTCAATCATGATCTCAATCTCGGCCTCCAATCATGCTGTCGATTCTTGAGTTATGGAGTCTTGAATTTTGATCTCCGACCTTGAATTAGTGCTTTTTAAGTTGTTCTTAATTTACTATCTGTCATTCTCGAAGGTTCGGCCCAGGACATAAACTTGAATGCTATTATTGAATTATGAATCGTGTTCTTGAATATCGATCTTCGATTTAAACTAAAATCTCTTTGTTGAATCCAAAACTTTTATCTAAATCTTCAATCTATATAGGTTCTTTGAGTCTTAAAATCTTTTTCTTGAGTTTGAATTTTTTGTTCGAATTCAAAGAATCGTATTGAATTTCAAATTTTATTTCTCGATCTTGACCTCCAATCATGCATTTGAAACTTATTTTTGAATCTCAAAACTTGCAACTAAATCAATCGGGCTTGAACTTCAATAATGTATATAAATTTCTTAATTCAACCTAAAATCATTGAATCTTCAATCTTATATTTGAAAATTAAATATTGCACGTCGAATCTTGTATCACCTTTTTAATGTTGAGGAAAGATATCCTCTAACCCTTAATATTTATTTTTTATTCTCGAATCGTATCCCCATCGATGAGTCTTGAGCCTCTTTCCTTTAGTTTCACCCTAGAACCTTGAAATTCAATAGTTATGGTCGAGTTTAATCTCAATTTGGATGTTCATCCTTTGAAAAAATGCATGTTGCTTTCAAATCTTGAGTTAAGGAGCCCTCTCGGTGAAGTCGAGAAAATGCCCTCTTCGCAATGGTCAATTACAACTTCTCAATTTACCTCCTCGGAGATGGTCGTGGAGCCGATCGTGTGGGGTTGCTTGGGTGGTAGATTTCACCTTTTGCTACAATTGAGTTATGGAGCCCTGAATTTTGATCTTCCACCTTGAATTAGTGTTTTTAAAGTTATACTTGATTTATTACTATTATTCTCAAAAGTAGGGCCCAGGACTCAAACTTGAATGTTATTTTTGAATCTTGAATATCGATCTTCAATTTAAACTAACATCTCTTTATTGAAGCAAATTGAATCCAGAGCTTTCTTCGAAAATCTCAAATATATATAGGTTCTTTGAGTTCGGAAATCTTTTTCTTGAGTCTCTAATTTTGAACTTCACACTCGAATTCAAAAAATCCTTTTGAATCTCGAAACTTATTTCTCGATCACGACCTCCAATCATGCATTTAAAACTTTTTTTTTGAAATCTCAAAACTTGCAACTGAATCAATTAGATCTTGTACTCCAATAACGTATCTAGATTTGCTAGTTGAATCCAAAATCATTGAATCTTTGATCTTAAACATCAGGACTAAATATTTTATGTCATCTACTGTATCACCTTCTTGGTCATGAGTAATCTAATCCATTAATATTTAATTTTAATTTTTTTCCCCCAAATCCTATTCTATTGATAAGTCTTGAACCTTTTGTCTTTAGTTTCATCCTGGAATCTTGAAATTCAATAGTTAAGGTCAAGTTTAATCTCAATTTTTGTGCTTATCCTCTAAAAAATTAAGTGTTATTGTCAAATCTTGTGCTGTAGAGTCCTAAATTTTATTTGGACCTCGAATTAAGGCTTTTTCTATTATTCTCAATTTCTAATCCCATATTGTAGAAAGTATCCTAGGATTTAATCTCGAATGCAACTATTGGATCATGAATTGTGTTCTTGAATATCGATCTTCAATTTAAACTAAAATCTCATTGTTGAATCATCATGAATCCAAAACTTTCATCTAAAATCTTGAATCTATATAGGTTGTTTGAGTTTTGAAATCATTTTCTTAGGTTTCAATTTCATGCTCGAATTCAAAGAATTCTATTGAATATTGAAACTTGTTTCTCGATCTCGACCTCCAATCATGCATCTGAAACATCATTTTAAATCTCAAAACTTACAACTAAATCAATTGGGCTTGAGCTTCAATAATGTATTTAAATTTGCTAGTTGATTCTAAAATTATTAAATCTTCAATCTTAAATTTGAGGATTAAATATTGCACATTGAATCCTATATCACCAATCTTGATGAATCTTATCTTGTAGCCTTTAATTTTTATTTTTTATTTTTGAATCCTATACTTATTGATGAGTCCTAAGCCTTTGCCTTTAGTTTCACCCTAGAATCATGAAATTCAATAGTTAGGGTTAAGTTTCATCTCAATTTCGAGGTTCATCCATTAGTCTAACTTGGTTTCAAAAATATGTATTGGTGTCGAATCTTGAGTTATGGAGTCTTGAATTTTGATCTTCGATCTTGAATTAGTGCTTTGTAAGTTGTTCTTTATTTATTATCAATTTCTTGAAGGTAGAGCCTAGGACTAAAACTTGAATTCTATTATTGGATCATGAATCGTGTTCTTGAACATTGATCTTCGATTTAAACTAACATCCCTTTGTTGAATCATATTGAATCTAGAACTTTCATCTGAATTCTCAAATCTATATAAGTTTTTTGAGTTTTAAAGTCTTTTTCTTGAGTATCTAATTTGAACTTCATACTCGAATTTAGAAAATCCTATTGAATCTTGATATGTATTTCTCGATCTCGATTTCAATCTCGATCTCCAATCATGCATTTGGAACTTATTTTTAAATCTCAAAACTTGCAACTGAATAAATTGGATCTTGAACTCTAATAACATATTTAAATTTGGTAGTTGAATCCAAAATCATTGAAATTCAATAGTTACATTACAGTTTAATCTCAATTTTTATGTTCATTCTCTAAAAAATGAAGTACCATTGTCGAATCTTGAGTTATGGAGTCCTGAATTTTGATCTTTAACCTTGAATTAATGCTTTTAAAGTTATTCATAACTTATTATATGTCATTCTCGAAGGTAGCACTTGTAGGATCGAGTTAAGTGCTAGAGAGGGATGAATGGCACTTAAGCATTTTTCTCGATTTTTAAAATTTTCGTAGGTTCGATTGCGTAAAACAAAGTATTGCTTAGTGGAAGACTTAAGTAAAACAAAGCAAGAGAAAAGAAGACAACAATTTTTTTACATGGTTCACAGCCAAAGGCTGCTACTCCAAGGCCCACGATCTGTGATCGTTTTCGACAGACAATTCACTAAAGAACTTGTTCCCTTACGGGAATAAGTTAGAACGAGTACAAATATTACGATAAAACAAATCTTTATCGTACTTTATAATGCAAATAATAAAACTCGTTACCCAATTTGCCAATGGTTCTTGAATCTTAGATTTGGCACAAATCTGGCGTTACGACGACTTGGTTGATTGCTTCTGCTCGCTCAAAACGTCGTCAGCTTGACAAGACTTGATCGTGGAAGTGTAAGAATTGTTGTTTCGAGCCTCTAGTCGACGTTGCTTATATAGAACCCTCAGGTCGACTAGAGCTTATCTCTGGTCGACCCCACATAGGCTGCGATCCTCTTCCTCCACGATTGACTTCACCTTCCAGTCGACTGGAGTCCCTACTCAGGTCGACTCAAAGTTGATGTGGAGGATGTCGATAACCTTCGACTTCGGCTGCGCCTATCCAAGCTCAGGTCGACTAGAGTCAAGGTTCCGGTCGAC
>JBBMKF010461472.1:0-11339 GCA_037834155.1 Curcuma caesia | reverse complement strand
TCCACTCCATTAATGGCTGCAATTCATCTGCTCAACGTCTATGTCTCTGCCTCCCTTCCGGGCCCCTTCCACCGCCTAATTAACACGCCATGCCATTCACGCACTCCATTAACCTCCCATGGATCGCGTCCATTATCATCATGCATGCCTATAGCGACTGTTCTGGTAATCAGGCACCAATCGCACACACTAAACCGTTTAATTCTGACAGAGTAGAGAGCAAGCAAAATGATGGATGATTTCAGTTTCCCCACCGTCGCAGTAGATGAAGACCCCCTCGCCCCCTTCCCCCACTTCGCCTCACCTCCCTTCTGCTTCCTCAGAAGCTTACCCACCTCCGCCGGAGATCAGCAGCTGCTCAAGGACGCCGAAGCGATGAAGAAGATCAATCCCAAGGTAGACAGCGCACCCAGCAGCCGCCGGTTTGTCGACGAGGAGAGGATGGACATGCTGTGGGAGGATTTCAACGACGAGACGGCGAGGAAATTGAGCAACAAGGCTGGCTTTGATTCGGCAGGCAACAGCAGCAGCAGCAGCAGGAGGAGGTGTTTGATTCATAGCAGGAGGCCGAGCCTGATTGTGATGGTGAAGGTGCTGAAGAAGTTGATGTTGCTCCAGAAGGCGGCGGCTGCAGCTGCATCGTCTAAAAGAAAGCAGCATCACTCTACGAATTAAATACAAACATTTTCATGTCACGTAGTCCTGATGATTTCCTATAGATATAAACTAGCTAGCTAGTCAAAAGAGATACTTTGTGATACAAAATCGATCACATTCTCTCCACCTCAAATGTACAGAAACTTGCTGTCTGCAACAGTTGGAGGTATTAATGAGTACTGTGAACCAAGCCATGTGGAGACGACTTCACCTAAGATCATTGAGGGTACTGTGTAGGACCTTGGCTCCACCAATTTAGATCATGTTGCACATGGGCTGAATTGCTCGAGATCCATCCTAGTACGAGCCCACGCCTAGGTGGAAGGTGGTGATTTTTTTTTCAAGTCTTTTAAGAATTTTCAACCTTCCAATTTACATAACAATATAACTCCATCTAAGCAAAAACTTAATATGCACAAATTGCAGCAACACGATATGGTAAATAGTAACCAAGATAACAATTAATACAGATTTCATTAAACAAACAACCACACAAAGAGTTATGACCGAGACAAAACATTTAACTTAAAGATGAATTTATATTAAAGGGCAAGAAAACAAAGAAAAAGAAAGAGAATGAGGAACATTAGACTCCCAACTTCAGAAGTTTTATTTCTGTCTAGATGGAAATAAAAGGGTACAAAGTCCTCCACCAAATAAAAACAACAGCAACGTATTATATAATCAAATTTAGAATTGGATAGCAACTAGGACAGCAACAGGTAATATTTCCAAAGTAAATAGTAGAAAGGGTATGTGAATTCCACAGAACATTTACTCAACTTGAGTTTTCAAACATAAAAGGTCCACTGTGCCCTTTGATATATTGATGCAGGAGTCTTCCTTATAACGAAGCAAGAAAACAAAATTCTAAATACCCTTGAATGCTTTAGTTAGGAAAGAATAAGAATTGCTTGAAGAAAACTATACAGAGATTTTAAGTGCATATATATTAACAAAAAGGCAACGTTAATTGCTAACCTCTAAATTCACTACGATCAGCACCAATGAACCAATCAATGAATTCTGAACACCTGTTTAGTTGCCATCAGAAACTGAGGTTGGGTTGACAGTCTGCTATGCTGAAACTTCAGTTCTGAATGTTATGTTGCTGCATGTCGATGGTGACTCTAATACCATTGTATGCTTTCAATGCTTCTGACGTAAAAGTTCCCAATTCTTCAAATGTTGGAACTAAAGTAGGGACAATATTGGAAACAATTTTTTCAAGTCGTCTTAGAGTTTCCTTGTGTAGTTCTCTCTTCTCATCAAGTCTCTTTTTTATTGCCATCAAGGATTCATCATTTTCGTCCATAACATCATTCTTACCTGCTACAATTTCTAGATGCCCATTATCCTGCTTTGCCTGCATAGATTTAACCCTTCTATTAAAGGCCTTCGACAGTTCTTCTTCTTCGAGTCTTTGGTTCTGTTCTTCATTTTGACTCACAAACATTAAATGGACGGTTTCTGCAAAAGATCGCATTCGTTCAAGAACCTTGTCGGCCGAAATACACTTCATTGCATGATACCAATCATTGGAGACAATAAATACGGATGGAGCTCCAATCCTGCTTGGAGAGAAAGGAGCAAGACCATCAGGTGTTAGTTCTTGTTCTTGAGGAAGCCATTTCATTTGCCATCCATTGAGCGCTTCTACAAATGACTTTTGAATGCTGATCCAGTTGTTGAAACATTCGCACAAGTTTAGGAGAGCCATCTCCAATTCTTTTGTAGCCTTCGCTCCAGACTTTCTTTTAATAACTAGAATATAACTTTTGCAATCAACCAGAGCTTGCAACTGTTTCTGATGGCAATCCATCATAGACTTCCACATTCTTACCAAACTGCATGGGAGAAAGATTACAATACGAGAACAAGCTTGGAACAAATAAAACTGGCAAAAAAGGTTGTTTGAAAAATCTTGAGAAGCTCATTTTATCAACTAAATTGATGAAACATTCATGTATTTCCAATTTTCTCTTGTAATAATTTCCCGAAATGTCATATTGTAAATTAAAGCATTAATATAACTCTCTATTAAATATGCAAAAGACTATCTGCTGACTTTTAGAGCCCGAGACAGGTCTTCCTGTCTTTTTTACCCTTTGGATCACTACCAAGATCTAAGAGAAGAGCATAAACAACAATTGCATTGTCCAGGTTGGTATGTTTGACGTATTCTTGTAGTGAATCTCTAAGATTGACATAGAGATTGACATAGGACCCCTATCTTTTAAACACTACTTGTGCAACCCAGCTTGCACCCAAGGAAAGCAGAAAATTAACAAAACATGCTGTATCAAGTTATGCCTTTGCTTCAGTATTCGGAGTAAGATTCATGTTTGTTTTCTCAACTAAAAAAAATATGAATATTTCTCATTTAAATCCCAAATAGTTGAGACATTCAATTATTTTGTTACAGGTATTTTGTTCAATTTTTATTTGGAGTTGGATTGACTTTCTTTGAGAGTTTATCCTATTAAGACCTAAAATCCAATTAAATTCAACTTTTTTTTCTAAGAAACCCACCTTATAAAGTTGTGTCAAGTTTGTTTGAGCTAGTCAGGTTAGATAGATATTTCTATTTTTCCATCTATAAAGTGAGAATCTATGCTCAAAATCAGATATAGGAACCCAACACTGAAGGTGTATGCTGCATCATTTTGCATAATTTGAGATTGGGATCAAAGGGATCCAGGCATCCAACATATGAAACCATTGTGAAGGTCATGTTGTAAACGGAATTGCCAAGTCTGATAAATGTTAGAAAAGATTTTAATAAAAAAAGTTTATAATGATGACCGGAAGACATCATAACTCTAAAGTAACCTTTTACTTGTATAAAAGGGCATGCACTTATTATCTATCCCAAGGTAATAGTAGCTCTTTATGATTATATGGTATTCTTATTAATCTAATAAAATGATTTATTTAATTTTAAATGTTACTAGCAACATAGCCTTGGATAAAGCTCAATAGAGGAATAAGATCCATCCCCTACACATCATCTCTCCTCATACTATTTTCTCCTTATAAATTCAACTTGGTCTTCCATTCTATAGTAAAATAGATTTTTAACAACTATTAACTCTTCTTTTTATGCCAATTGTGTTCTATTAACCATTTTAGAATACCACTATGTTACCAACAGATTAGAAGTGCACCAACTCCATATGACAGTTACATTAGAGTATCTGAGATTAATTACATATTTGAGAATTAATAATAATTTCAAATATCATCTATTCCTTGATTTTTTTTATAGAGGAAATATAATTAGGTATTATTTCATTTATACTATTCCTCAATTTACCATTTATTAGGTCAATTATCCATATCATCCTCATGTCCAGTTTGCCAACCATACAAGGTCAGCTAAGTGTGCATTATTACTCTGTTGAGCTTATATAACTAGTAATCAACTAATTAGATCCTTTTGTATAACATCAACTAAAGTTTTCTGTAGTCCACTTGGATCCCTCACACCTTCCACTCCAGTCGCATCAAATAGTCTACCTATAACTTTTTGTAGGCTTTTTTGTTTCAACGCTGATCCATGTATAGTGGAATACATCAGTCATATCTTGTCTTTTAGCCAAAGGGGCACACTTTGATGCAAAAGAAACCAAGGAACTCTCTCTATTTAGATCAGACTCTTTATGTTATTATTCCTATCTTCATTATTGTCATCCTTGTTGAATAATAGATCCTAACATCCAAAACTCTCATAAGAATGCATGTTCATCTTAACTATTTCACTGATATTATTGAAACTACATTTGCTATTTAGTCTTATAATTACTTAAACGTATAACCTTTTGTTTCTAAAATTTTCTCCATAGTTCAACTTTTCATTTATTACATTAATATAATTGACTATATGTCTCTTTCTTCTCTCACCCCACTGATTTTACGAGGCCTCTGCAAATCCTTCTCGTCTCTCCATTTTTCATCAGTTATTTTATTATATGAACATAGTCTCTAGTTGATCTTCCATACAGGAAAATAAATTGATTTTCAAAATATTTATCTCAACTATAATTCTGCTCTTAATAACTCTCCCAAGAAACTTTCCCTCTCTATCTCTCCATTATGTAAAGCAAGCCTTCAAGAAAAAAAATTTGTGATATCAATTCCTCCTTAGTTGTGAACATATTATTGAAAAAAATTGAAGCAAGAAACTTATGGTAGTTTACAATAAAAATATGTATCATGGCATGACATGGCGGTCAATCTAAATTTTTGTTTAGCCTACCAACTGTTAAATCCTAAAATCTCTACTCAACAAATTAATTAGTTTGAGAAATATCAAATGAAATTTTGAAACATCACATGCAAGATCCACTGAGGAAATGTTGAAGCCTACCTTTGGATTAATTGGATAAGTCGGGGCCCCAACTCTTCATCTCTAATCTTGTGCATCTTGTTTGAGATATTGGTGACTGATTTAATGATAATGCTTAATTTTGCATGCAAGTCTTTTACTGATGCCCAGGCCAAATCAATCTTGGAGTTGTCTTCCCCTTTGTCATCTAAATCTTTCAAACGCTTATACTTCTTCTCATAGCGGAACCGTAGCTTTTCTTCATCCTAAATACACCACCTAAGCAATTTAATGTAAATGTTGATGCCCCAAGGAAACCATACTTTACAAATAGTTTAAAAGGCAATTATGATATTATATTTCACTGTGCTTAAAAAAGTAAATTTCTTTCAAGCAAAGGGCCTGCTGATTGAAATTCAGGGTTAAAATACCAGGAGTGAAGTGATTTGAATATGTTGGATCAAAATTTCACTCTAGGACTATATGAATGATGTCGTTTCTTATAGATTCTAGCAAAACAAGAAGAATACTTGAAAAGAGCATACAGAGATAAAATCAAACCATGTTCTTTTGTGAGTTCTTTATATCAATTTTAATGAAACAGCAAAATTGTCTAGTAATAAAATTATGAACGGTAGAGAGAACAAAATTTTGAACCTGCAGGAATTACTTTATGCAGATAGGATTTATAAATTAGCAATCAAATCTTAATGTGCAAGTTGTTTAGTCTCTTTTCTATTCTTTTTCTCTGAATAAAACATGGGAATTGGATTTCTTTTCTGAATATGCATTTAGATTATCATATGGTTTTTTTATGCCTCCACATTCTAAAGAAATGTAGATCCAGAACTTCCATACTTAAAAAAGTATATTTAAAGAACTAAGGAAGAATTGAAATCAACAAGAAAAACTTCTACTTTTTATGTGTGGGGCAGTAACCACTATGCAAGTACAGTGCAGAAAGATCTCAAAGATGCTTCATGATATTTATACTGCTAAAGTTAATAGTTATAGGACTGTTAAATATAAAGGATAGTCGTGATTGACTATTATTACACTAGTTGCTCCATCAGAGCCTCAAACACGAGTGTAATTGTTTTCTTTCAACTAGAATAATATAATAATTCTGTTTCCACTTAATTTGGCATCAGAGTAATGACTTTTCTATTTCAACCCCAAAAGAGGTATGTTGTGGATTTGATGTGATGGAACAATCTCCCCCTTACATTATGTGTTCTTTCTTCCTTCTCCACATCCACTTTCATCCCTTCTTGAGTTAATAGCCACCCTTCTTTTCAACTGACTGTAGCACAACAACAATGTCCTAATGACGTAGGAGGATCTATATAGCCAATCCCATTTAATAGGATAAAGGTTTGGTTATTGTTTTTGTAGCATGACAACAATGTGATGACATCCACAGCATAACTCTCATCCTGAGCAATCAATATCCTCCATGTCACAACATCAACATTTGTGGCATTATTTCTCCAATGTGAATTGCATGTGTCCCAATCCACAGCTTTTATGAGCTCAAAATTAGCTAGGCTTTAGCTCATAAGGTTTTTATTATTTTTTTACTTTCTTTTCTCTTACTTTTATTACATTATGTGTAGAGAGAAAAGAAAAGTTATTAATTTCTTTAAGGCTACCATTACTTGCGCTCCTCTTGTAGAGAAATTCTTATAGTGGTTTTTCAAGAGTGATTAACCAATCGAATTAGTAAGTTGTAGTGTAGGAATAGGGAAGGGAGCCTTGGGGCAATGGTAAAGTTGTTATCATATGACCTGAAGATCACGGGTTCGAGTCTCGGAAATATCCTCTTGCAAAGCAAAATAAGACTGTGTGCAATAGATCCTTCCCCAAAACCCCGTATTGGCGGGAGCTTCATGTGCTGGACTGCCTTTTTCTTAGTGTAGGAATAGGGAATCCAAACTATGTTAAATTCTTTTATTTGCATTGTTATTACTTTTTTTATCATTATTGCTCTTGCATTCACATCTCTGATTCTTACAAACAAATAAGTTGTGATAGTCTAACTTCTGTTTTAACCTCGCCCTTGCAAGAGAATAGAGTTTATAATTTTTAGGTTATCCACCATTCACCTCCCACTAGTCATTCCTCTTTTTTAGTTGGCACAAGGTATCCAGCTTATGCTGACTAATCTTAGGAGGGATCGGCCTATCCCAAGGAAGTTTCTCACCGACTATCAGGGTAAATCGGGAAGTGCTCGTAGTGGCCCATCCAGGCAATCCGCTTTCTCTAGCCCGCTACTCACTGGAGGGAATCACCCCTGCAGTGCGCCGCAGTTAAGTCTCGAACTCGAGATTCCTAGGATCCGTTAGAGGGCCTTAATAGCTGCACCGTTGCCCTAAGAGCATAGAAGGTGGTGCATCAACCAAATTGACCATAAAATAGAAAATCAAACCTTGTAATATTGTCATTTTTTGTGTTGGTAAACAAAAAAAAGTGTTCTTTATTTTTTTCCAAATACTTATATCTTGGCCAGTGAAGTCCACATTGTTTTCAAAATCTAATGCATATAATAACAAGGTTCCTTTCTCATAATCTTCATCCTTGGTCAACGCCTGTTTTTCTATTTAACAGTTATTGAGGTAAGCCAAAACTATTCTATACAGTTCAGCAAAAGATGGAATCCGTCACCCTAGCGGCCCTACACGGTTGGTCTCACGATCATCTATGAGGAGGTAAAGCAGGAAGTTGCAATTGGCGAGGAGGGCATTGCCTCAGCTTCGCCGGGATTCGACCCTTGCCACTTCAGCAAGTCTGCCCCATAATAACCAACTCAATCATGCCCCAGGGGCAAGTCTATACAGAAAACATACAAAATGTAGTCAATAAACAAGGACATACATAAAATGATCTAGCAATTGATACAAATAGCTGCCAACATGCATGAAGAGAGAAAGTCATATAATTTCTTGTACTGGTAACCATACCTTAACTTCTTTGAAGAGTTTCTTCTCCCATAAATACAACTTTTCCAAAACGGATGAAAGGTTGCTAGATATTCCAGCCACATGGTTATTCAAATTTCTAGCCTTTTGCTTTGTGCTTACAATTGAATGTTTTGACTGCTTGGAAGGATGTGAATGAATCAATACACGGAGAGTCATGGGACGAAAGATCCTGGAAATGACAACTGGAACAAGATATATGAGATTTAGAATTTCCGTTTATTGTAGAACAATAGTCCTCTCCTGTCAACCTTCTTTAACAACTGCTTTAAGAAGAATTTATAGGACAGTGCATCAAGTATAAATGTCATTAGAGCATACAAGCTGAATGAAACAAAAATACGGCACTCGTATGTAATTCAGGAAAAGATAAGCTGCAGGTGAATGCATCAAAAATTTTGAAATTATATTGCTACGTGACTATTACTCAGTAAATTGAAAAGAAACATGTTATCATACACATAAATAAAAAGAAATCAGAAAAATACTTGTAGATCATCATTGATTTCTTTTTGAAAGGAAAAAAATGCTAGTGGTAGAAAGGATTAACAAAATTGTTACTTAAGAGATAATTCAGTGTATTAAACATCCATGTAAGATGTATCAATCTGTTTCAAATTTAATCAAGGACCCATTGCAAATAGTGATTTAGCCAAGATTATAGAGAAGTTTGCATAGCCACTGACAAAGATGTTTAAGAAAAAAATTCTAGTTTGGTAATTGATAATTTTCTTTTCACATTCACAATTATCTAGAAACCCAAAATTAACAAAGGCAACCAGTAAAATCCAGGGCTATATTATTCTTATCATTTTCAACAAAATATTTGATGAGAAGATTGCAACAAAAACATTGAATATTGAATGTGCAAGACCATGGAAGATAAGCTTTGCCATTTCTCCATGTGAGAGTTGAAAGAGATTTCTTTCAGGTATGAAAACCACATACAAGCTAATACCAAAATGAATCTGAGGATGCTATTTCTATTTTTATTCAAGAACAAAAACTAAAAAATGGTGATAAAACAAAAATGAAGCCCTTCTTACTGAAAAAAAAAAGGAAACCAGAACCTCTAGTTACTCTTTTAATGAAAATGTCAAATAAATAAATAAAAAGATCCAGGCCCATCCAAAACCATTTCAATGATAGAATTAGGATAACAAAATCGATGCCCACCTCTATGCCTTCTGCTCCGTGGCCGGTATGGCAACTCGTCCACCTCGAGGGTCGTTGATACTTCTTCACCACAATCAGTAGCTGACAAGAAATGATCCTTGATCTCCTTCACAACCTCCATCATATCCCTCGTACCCTGGAACATTAGTGTCTGTGCATCACTTCGTGCAGACAAGGATTTGTCACCACTAGGCCCACCCTCGTCTGTCAAATATGAGCTATCCTTATACGTTACCGTGTTCTTGTTCCTACTAGATCCTTCATCGCCTTCATTGCTTGTCACTATATTGTTTGCTGAACTTTTGTCTTTATCTGCCAACCCGATTTGTGCAACCTTCTCATCCTTCTGTTCCGTTGCTTGAGTAGAAAATAAATTTGAGTTTCCAACTGTTGTTCTTACTCCTGAATCATCGTCTCCTTTCTTCTTTTTATTTGTCAATTTCACAGGTTCCACCTCTGCTACCTCCTCAAGATCAGGAATACCTTCCTGCTTCCGCAACTCGATTAAGTCAGAACTGCTAACAGAGGAGCGTACACCGAACTTTCCTCCGGAATAATCCGGCATGAACTCCTCGTAGGAAATGAAGGGATCCAAGAAGTCCCAAACAGAGGATTCCGGAGCTGGAGGGGGAGGAGTAACAGGGTCGACTTGAGGCACGGATGTACCTGTCATCATAGCCTCTCTGCCATGAGACGGAGATCCTATTGGAAAACCATAGGGAGGATAGTCAAGTCCATATCCATATTCATTGTGTGAAAAGTTCGTCCAAATTGGAGCGAATGGATCCTCGTATACCAACGTGGGGATTGCCGTGGATGACCTCAAGTAGGAAGAACTAGGACTGTCAGAGAGGTCACGAAGGTTGGAGGAAGGCATCTTCTGTTGTTTAGCATCATCAACGTCTCCTCTGTTCTCGGTCTTCCCTCCTCCTTCACTTTCTTCGCCGTTTCTCGACCCCGACCCGGAGGAAAGCGGCAGGTGGGAATCCTCCAGCGAGAGAGAATGCGAGAGCGACGTCGCCGAGGAGGAAACGGAGGCGGCAGCGGCTAGAGGGCCCGAACGCGGCTTCCCCTTGCCGTCCCCGGGGGGAAGGACGAGGACCGGAGAGCCCGATACCACGGAGGCCGGTGCCAGCTCCTCTTGGACGAAGCGATGCAACGCGTTTCCGACGGCGGCAAGCGCCCGGAAGTAGGCGAGGTGGGCGAGGGCGAGGTCGTGACGGCGGTCCCTGGCCGCGCGAATGAGCTCCAACCGGTCACGGCAAAGCCCGATCAACTCCGACTGCTCCTCCGCCTTGGAACTCGCGCATCCCATCTCCCGACGGCGAAGACGACGACCTCAGTCAGCCCTTCCATCGCGCGCCGACATGAAGGAGGCATCGACCTCAAGGAACCCTAACCCGACGAGGAGGGCAGGCCTCCTGGTTTTCATCCATCACCGATCACCATGAGAGCTCCTCCGCTTTCCAGCGATAATGCGAAATGAACGGAGGCGTCGGCGTCGGCGTTGTAATAGGCGAAAGCGTTACGCGGCGGGGGCGGGGCGGGGCGGCGCGGCGGAGGTCGCATGCGAATTCGAAGCCGAAGAAGCGAAACGGCCGGGGAGGCAGGCCGAAACACTCGTTACCATGAAAGCGTGGTGGGTCCCAGCCTACGACCGTGGAGTTTCTGTTTCCTTTTTAGAAAATAATAATAATCATTTTGCTCCCCGCGCCCGGCAGGCCGGCGCCTATTTTTTTTTCCCAAATAAATCCATTAAAAATTTTAAATTTGTTTAAATACATATTAAAGTTTAAACTTAAGAAATAAAAAAAAACTCTTTTATTTTCGGGCTTATCAAAAATAACATTTTGCCTATCTATTTCGACTTATTTCCTAGTTAAAACTAGTTCAATTTAATTAAAATTATTTTAATTTAGTTATAATTATTATAATATAAAAAGCATACTTTAGGGTAATTTTTTTAAAAATAGAGCATGTTTTTGATTTATTTAGATGCCCTTGAAAATAATCAACCTCTCCTTATGCGGTAGGATAGCTGTCTAACAACTTGCGTGGGCCCACAAGGAATTTCCTGTGCATTTGTTTCTGGATGCGTCGAATTCCACGCGGGAATTGAGAACGCAGACGGTAAAGTTGGCGGTTTGTTTGAACTTCAACTTTATTTATTATTATTTCAACATCCCATTTTTTTGTTTATC
>JBBMKF010461462.1:0-11341 GCA_037834155.1 Curcuma caesia | reverse complement strand
TTTAATTTCATATTAATACTCATTAATTTTGTTCTTGTATTAGTCCTATAAATAGGACATGTATGAAGCATTGTAGATAGGCACCATTGAGACAAGCAATAAGAATTTCTCTCCTTTGCTCTCTATTAGTCTTTGTCTTGTTCGTTTATAACACTTTAATTATTATAATCATTAAAGGTCCATTTTAATGATTAAGAAAACGGGCCATTTTATAAAAAAATATCTTTTATAGTTGGCCGATGGTTTTAATCAAGTTACCAAAAAAAAAAGCAAATAATATAAAATATATATAATTTTCTTAACTTATCTAATAAATATAATATATAAAAAAATACGGTAATTTTTTTGAAATGACAATTAAGAATAAATCTTTCGGGAAAATTGGTTGTTAAATTTAGTTTATTGCTTTTTTATTAGATTTGATTATTAACTAGCAAATTAGATTTGGTTATTAACTAGCAATTATATAAAAAAACCTAGTACTTATTAGTTTTTTATCCATAGATAATGTAAGGATTTTATATATGATGGAACACAAGATTTATATAATTTAACTTTTTTCAATTTATATAAAATTATTTTTTTTTGTTAATGTAGAATTGTTGTGACCCATGTTAATATTTCTAATTTTATTTGTATGTTATTATATTTAAGTTATTTTAGGAAGGGATTAAAATGCATTATGAATCCTTGCAAATGATATTAAAACTTAATTCTATCATATATTTTGCCTGTCAAATAAATTTGAAATGCCAAATGATTCTTGATATAGTGATCCAACATCACTAATTGTTCAAATATCGTATGCATATGGCGCATGTGTTATGAATTTGAATCCTTGAGCAATCATAGATTAGGTGATGTAATTAAAATAGATAATTATCTAAGGTTATAAAAAAAATTAACAATCATAGATTATCTAATAGTTGATGTAAAGATAGGTGATACATATATTATCTAATCTAAGGTCATTTATATGATTATCTAAGGTTATTCGCCACAAACAATGTAGCTTACAATTAGGGTAAAGTATTCGGCTAAAATCGAATCGAATTAATCAAAATCAAACTGAATCGAATTTTTTTGAATTAATCAAACTAACCAAATTTTTAAATAAAAATTGAATAAATCGAACCAATAAAATATCGATTAATTCTATTTTTAATCAAATTAATCAAGTTTTTAAATATTATGAAAAATTTACCAATTAGTTAGGAATTTATAAGTTTACTTATCTAGAAATTTATAAATTATTTTTTTATTTTTATTAATTCGGTTTATTCTATTTAATCGAATAAGAAATTTTAAAATGAAAACCGAACCGAATTAATTGAATTAATTAATTTTTTTTAAAAAATAATAATAATAATTTTAAAATAACCGAATTAAATTTTAAATTCGATTGATTTATTCGATTTAACTAAATTTTTCTCATCCCTACTTACAATCCTTGCAATGACTTCTTGATGATCATCATTTCTAAGTTAGTAATGATTGAACAATTGACATTAATAGAAGCCACATAATTAAAGGTCAATTATATTATTAATGGTTGAAATGGTCCATAACTTTTAACTTTCTAGAGATCGTGATCACAATCTCCGTACATATATGTTATCTCATACCTATAAATACTCATGTACATTTGTCATTTACACACTATATATTGATTGAAATTTTTTTAATCAATATTGATGGTCATCAATAAATAGCAAATAATATAAAATAAATATAATTTTGTTTACTAACCTAACAAATATGATACAGAAAAAAAATACGGTATTAAATGTTTGAAATAGTGATCAAGAATAAATCTTATGGAAAAAAATTAATTATTAGATTTAGATAATTTAAATTTATTCTTTTATGTCAATCGGTCAAATAACTAATAATTATAGTAACAATTTAACATTTATTAATTAAGAATTAGTTCATATTTCTTAATAGAGGTATTATCATTAAGGTGAGTAAAAATTTAATTAGATTGAATAATTATCCGAATTTTAAAATTAATTTGGTTATTTTAGAAATTTAGTTTAAAAAATAGTTAATTTGGTTTGGTTTCAATTTTAAAATTTTTTATTCAATTAAAAAAAAATAAATTAATCAAAATAAAAAATAATTTATAAATTCTTAAGTAAATAAATTCCTAATTAATTAATAAATCTCTCATAATATTTAAAAATTTTGATTACTTTAGTCGAAAACTAAATTAATCGATATTTTATCAATTCGGGTTGTTCGATTTCTATTTGAAAATTCGGTTGGTTCGGTTAGTTTAAAAAAATTCAGTTCGATTCGATTTCGATTAATTCGGTTCGATTTTAATCAAATACTCACATCCATACTTTTATTGGATACGAGCATTATATGTTTTATAATCTACTGCTAGAATGCTACAAGTTAAAAGGGGAGGGCGAATGGTTCTAATTGCTTCATCTCTTGAATGTGTGTTGGTCATTTGAATGTGCAGTAAAAATTTTAATTCAAACTTATAACCACATGTACAACTTTGGGATTTATTTTGTATTTGCATCTTATGCAATTAATAAAAGATAAACTCCTAGTGATCTCTCTCCACTATGAATTTTTCTTTTTTAGATACCTTCTGAAGGCAGAGAAGCCTCTTACAATACGTTCTTATACAAAACACATAGTAAGAAAACAAATATAAAATATAAATTAAATCAAAAATGACTTTACAATGGAAACTTATTTGGGATGCTTTCTTTTTCTTGAAGTTATTTTTTATTAGACTGAAAATACAATAGTAATTTGCTCCAAAACTTCCAAGAACTAGCTATGGTTGTGAAAAACTCCTCCTTTTAAAACCTTTAAGTCAGGTTGATTTTTGCCTATCAATCGACTGATGAGTAAGATCAGTCGATTGATATGGTCTCGGATTTGTTGAACGACCTTTGAACATTCTAAAATCTGTCTGATTTTATCGATTATTTGAACACCGGTCGATTATTTAAACATCAGTCGACTAATTCTATAAGTCGAATCAAGCATATGAGTTGATATGCTTATGTTCGACTTTCGATCAATATCAGCCAATTAATGCAACTTATTAGTGGACATAAGCAATCAAATTTGACTTGCTTCTGTTTGCTGTAAACTGTCATTAGTTGACAGATACAATCTATCAATCGAATCAAGCAATCTAATTTGATTTACCTCTGATTACTTTTGTTCGACATCAATAGACTGATACCTATGATCAATCGACTGATATTGAGTAACAAAATATATCTCTACGAGCTCTGTTTCACATCAAAGATCGCTTCATTTTAATATCTGAATAAAAAATTATGATCTTTGAAAGTTTATTCTATCGTTTCCACATCACTATCAATCAATTAATACTCATGTTTCAGCTTTATCAAAGTTGAATTCTCACCTTGTCCTCTTGTATCAAGTTAACCTTAACCTATCATAACTTTCTTTATCCGAAATCTGATAAATCGCTTGATCTGTCGAAACTTTTCGTAACCTAACATCCGGATAATCTTTACTTGTCAGGAATTCATCCTTACTTAGCATCTAGTCAATCTTGATTAGAGTCGTACATCAATTTGAGTTGGGCTCATTCTATTTCGTTAAATAATTTAATCGAGTTGGATTGAACTATAATTCATGAGAATAATTGCATCAATAGTGCTCTGAATATGTATGTATATATATGTCTTCTGGAAAGGTGAATCCACCACCTTAGCAGTCATTACCTTAAGTAATTGGGTCAAATTCATAGTGGAAGATTGATCTTTTATATTATTGAAGCCGAGATTGAAGATCATGGCGTTCTTTTTGTATTCCGGACCAATAAATTCATTAATTCTATTTTGTGTTGTTAATCCCTGCCAATCAAATCATATTATATTATATTATTATCTTTTGTAAAAAGGTAGAATCTGACACCTTAGCGGCCCTATTAAATTTAGAAGGTCAGCTTTATGGATTTTCTCTCGCGTTTGGGGTTACGTTCTGCTAGAATTCAGCATATGAGCCAAGCCACTCGATTGATGTGGAGTGGAAAAGCAGGGCCGAAAAGATCGATCAGATCAATGCACTTGGAGGATCTGGAGATCAAGAAGGAACGACGTACGCATTCCAGAACTAAGACCTTGGGTGAATGCTTCAATTGTAAAGCAGCTCAGTGACGATCGATGTCGACGACGAGATGCGCAGCTCAGTTAATTTAATTTGGACCATAGAGATCAATGGCGTCCATGCCGGGGATATATCATGCAGATCGAACAGGACGAGATGTTCGATGTAGACGGATGGGAGTACTGGATGCTTAGTCTGTCCATGTCCTGCTCGAGCCCATAACAAATTAAAGCTGAATGAATTCCCAAGGAAAGGAAGGACGCAAAATTCCATTTTAAGACAGGTTGGGTCGGAAATCATGACGGAGGACTCAGCACCACAACGGTGCTCTATCTAAACTTTTTTTAATCTGATGTACAGTCCATTTAATCCGTTAAAATTTTTATTATCTAGTATCTAATCGATCATGAATATTCAATTATTTAATATTTTTTAGAATCAATGAATAACTATTTCGACAATTTAATTCATTTTAAATTAGACTTGGTTTGGTTACTTTATAAAATAATCTTAAACACCATAAAATTTATCACGATTTGGCTCGTTTAAAAATCCTCATATATGACTCCAGACTCCGATTAAAAAATATAGTAATTATAATTATTCATTAATTATTGTATAATAAAAATACAAATTATCATATTATAATAATTAAATTTCTCATCTATGACTCCAGACTCGTTTTATTATTTTTATTTATTATAGATATGTTAATTTTAAATATTTTTTAATCTATTTTTTTATTTTCTGACATGGGCCTATTAATATATTTTCTTTAAAATTATTATTTTTAGGATATTGATTTCCTTGTGTGTATTATAAAAAGAAAAGTCAAGATTTTTTTTTATAAACTTATTTCAATTATAATTAATCAATAGTTATTATTAAAATAAAAAATAATAATAACTATGTTATAAAGATTAAATGTATGATTGATTGTCCATGTTTTTTCTAATTTTTTGTTGTAGATATATTAATTTTAAGTTTTTTTAATCTAAAAGATCTTTAAATTTCTTTCCTTTTATCAAATTTATTTATAATTTATATTCAATTTTATTTTCAAAAAAAATATTTTTTAAAAAATATTTATTTCCTTATCTATATTATTCGATGAAAATTTAAGTCCTAACAAGTTGTGTTTTTTTAGATCATTGTTTTTAAACCTATTTTGATAATAACTATAATAGGTGGAAGAGATGACCTTAGAAAAAGTGATATAAAATTAAATTTTAAATAGGAAAAAATAAAAAATATCCTTAATTATTATAAACATTAAAAGGTCCATTTTTTAAAATAAAATAAAATAAAGCCCCTAATTAAAATAATTTTAATCAAATTTAAATAATTTTAATCAATTTAATAAAAATATTAAAAAATATTTTGTATATAATATTGCTAACCAAGTTAAACTAAAATTTTTAATTTATTTTAATTTGTAATAATAGTTATTTTGATACATAAAGGATAGTAAATAAGTCAAATTTTATGGTGTTCAAATTTATTTGATAAGATAATTAAATTAAGTCAAATTTAAAATAAACTAAACTATTGATAAGATAACTAAGCTGCGTCAATTTCATGACGTTCAAGTTTTTAAAACCTATTTCAAAAATATAATAAAAATTTATTAAATATTTCAACGAGAGAAAAAAAAATACTAAATTTTTATTTCAATAGTGTTAGCCTTATTGGAAGATACTTGGAAGAGAGACTCCTCGGATGCTAATATATCCATGAATTGCTCCTTGCTCGTGCGGCTTCTCAGGATTTCCAATCCCGTATGTCTAAATTTCTTCATCTTCTTTCGATTTGAGAGAAACCCTTCAAATCTCCTCTCTATTGATCAGAGCGTCGGGATGGAAGGAATTGCCTCTGCTGCTTTTTCATTGTGGGCGGTGGCAATTTATAGGCAGTACCTTGCGGCGGTTTTAATTAATAAAAATAACAGATGATATAAAATTATATAACTTTGTTTACTATCCCGATAAATACGATGCAGGAAAAAAAATACGGTATTAAATGTTTGAAATAGTAATCAAGAATAAATCTTCTGCGAAAAAAATTAATTTTTAAATTTAGATAATTTAAATTTATTCTTTTACGTCAACCGGTCAATTAACAAACAATTGTAGTAAAAAATTTAACATTTATTAATTAAGATTTAGTTTATATTTCTTGAATAGATATCATCATCCATACTTTTATTGGACACTAGCATTATATATTATATAGTCTATTACTAGGATGCTACGAGTTAAAAGAGAGGATGAATAATTCTGATTATTTCGTCTCTTTCATTTGTATTTGTTTCGGTTGGATGTCATCGGCAGTCAAACCACAAGTTAATAATATGTCACCTCAACATTCATTGATCTCGCTGATTAGAAAAACCTAAGGGAAAAGAGAACTGAATAAGCGGATTAGTAGAGCGCCAAGGATTCTCGGTGGGGCCATTTCGACGCTTAAGTCAACCAAGAATGAAGAAGAGAAAGCAGTTTGTGTCCCGAATTCAAAAGAGTCTTTTTTTCATACTTGTGGGGACTTATATATCAATGGGAGAAGCACGATCTTCGGGAAATAACCTCTATCATTAGCTGACAAATGGGCTAATTATGTGTAATTAAAGGCATGCATGATCTCTGACAATTTTCAATCATCCAACGGCTCGACAAACATGATTATCTTCATCTGACGATTATGATCATAAGTGTGCGAGAATTCTGAGAACCAAGTTTGGAAATTTAGTAATCGTCCTTATCCTTTTAGCAGAGCAGATAAGTTTGGTTGTCTCTTAGATCTTGAACCGAGCAGAGGTCGGACCAGTTAGTAGCCGAGCTGGCTGAGCTGACTGAACCTGTTGATTGTCTCTTGGATCTTGAGCTGAGCAGAGGAAGGAACAGTTAGTAGTCGAGTTGGCTGAGCTGACTGAACCTGTTGGTTGTCTCTTGGATCTCGAGTTGAGCAGAGGTTGGACCAGTTAGTAGTTGAGTTGGCTGAGCTGACTAAACCTCAAGCCAGAGAGCATATGACCGAGTTATGAGAGTGGTTGAGTTGTCTGAGCGGTTGAGATATGAGAATGGCTGAGTTGGCCGAGTTATGAGAGCGGCCGAGATATGAGAGTGGTCGAGCTATGAGAGTGGCCGAGTTGTGAGAGCGGCCGAGCTATGAGAGTGGCCGAGCTGTGAGAGCGATCGAGTTGTCTGAGGTGTTACTTGGTCAGTCAAAGCACAGTCTGCATTGACTTTTCATCATGTCAGGTCGGATCGATTATTGACTTCTTTTTGCCATGTTAGACCAACAAAGACTTGTCATATCACAAAGCCTCCTCGTCAAATATAATCTGAAGAGAAGTATGTTGACTGACTAGACAACAAATAGTCCGAATATCCTTCACATGGGACTACTCCCAAGAGGTGAAAGGTTTCTCCCAAGAGGTGAATGTCTTTTCACTTAAATATTATCAATTATCATTAATTGATTTAATTAATCAATAATGTTAATTAATTAAATTAACGTTATAACTATGATTAATTTGATTACTTGTTATAAATATTAATTAATTATTATTACAATCACTGATTAATCTTTTAATCAATCAATAAAATTAATTCCAATTTCACACCCTTTAATGATTTCACATGCATGGATTAACATTCATGTATACTTAAGTTAGCTAGCATTGATATAATTGTATCCATGAACTCAACTCATGCAATTGAGAAATTAATTTAGGACAATCTCCTCGCAAAATAACCATCATATCCATATTTAATTTATTAATTACCAAAATAAATTTTTCAACAATTGTCTCCTGGAGATGGTCGCTATTTAAACTTTTGACCAACAGTTTTAATTACCTTATCGAAAAAATAATGGATGATATAATAGTTAATTAATCCAATAAATATAATATAAAAAAGACGGGTTTCAATCTTTTGAAATAATAATTAAGAATAAATCTTATGATATGAAATAGTTAATTATTCACACTCGCTAAGTTTTAAACAATATAACATACATAAACCCAACATTTAAAGGATTTCTTCCTTAGATTATTTAACAAAGAGCGCAAACATATATGTCAATTACAAGTCTAGCAATATTGAATGAAGAGATAAAACAAACAAATACTAAAATTTCATTTCAATGCAATTAGCAATTCCGGAGGATACTTCAACTACAAACTCATTGGATGCTAATATATCCTCCAACTTCTTAGCATTTGCAATCTCATCTCCTTTAATTCCTCCATGTTATCACAGATTTGAGTCGCAAAAGCAATTTCCTATAATATAAGATAAGGACATGTGCAATAGATTCGCTGTGATCTGACCTTTCTTTAGGATTCGTATTGATGGAAATTCTGTGTATTAGATTATCCTTTTATATATCTTCTTCTCCTAAGAGAGAAACCCTTCAAATGTCTTATTATTGGGCGTTCTCATTCGTAATTTACATTTAATAATCATCCTTTTTGTTCTCTTTCTAAATTAATTAAAAAAAAAGAGAGAGTTCAAGTTGGAGAATGAGCCATTTTGTGATGATAACACAGAGGACGAGGACAAAAAGTAAAACTGTTCTTCCTTAATTTGAGTGTTTCAGTTTCACTCTGAACCCACGAGGGAGAAGAAGAACCTCCCTTTAGAAGCCAAATGACCTCCAATGGAATGAAGCTCTAAAACTATTTGTCAGAAGAAACCTCTAAAAGATAGATCGTGAGCAATTGATATCATTTAATATCATTATCTTCGAAGAACACCGAAAGGTAGTGTTGGAAAGAAACTTTGTTTACTTCCTTGACACCTACAAATACATTTTAGAAATAATCCTTTAAATGATAATAAAATGAATATATCCTACTAAGACCTCATTATTATAAGTGACAAATCGAGCATGAATTGGCCGGCTTAGCCTTATTTCTGTCGAGTTGTTTTGTCATCAAGGTGATCACCAAGCTAGCTAGCAATATATTTGGTGAACTTAATGAATAAACTAACTAAACTTTTAAAGAATTAAAAGACTAAAACATAATTAATTATTTTGTATTTACATTTTTAAAAGATTGGTTTTGTCAATAAATAAGTTTGTTAGTAAATTATTTATGAGTTTTATTAATTAGTGAAATGCTAATGATTTGATATACTAAATAAACATTTATCTAGTTAAATATATGCTAAACTTGTTCATGAATGAATGAGTTGTTCATATGTAGCACTATACTAATTAAGTGAATTGATCCATTATCTTAAAGAGTCAACTAGTTTAACTAATTTGACTAACATGATACGATTGATTAATTAATATATTTAACTAATTTGACTAATGACAAATTGATTTGTCAAAATTGCTTGACCATGTCGACCTTAACACTTGAATTAGGTTGTCTTGATTCTCTCATCTAGCCAAGTGAGCTAGACAACTTAGATAGATTTGATAAACAAGGTTGACTTGATTAACCAATAAATTAGATTTGATATGCATCTACAAATATCAATTATTAAAATCTATTATTGAGAAGAAAAAAACAAATCAATGACTTACAAATATTAGGGAGAACCTCAATAAAGCTGTATAAATACTTATCAAAATTTAAAAATTAAATATGATGCCTAAAGTGTAGTTTGTACAAGAGAATTATTTGAGTATGTTTTAAATTTTAAATTTTTTATTATTCATCCCACTCTAGTCTCACCAATGATCCTACACTTTATATTTTCATTAAATATTATGTGTTAGATATTATACATAGCAATTTTATATGCACATACAAGTTGTTTCCAATCAATTTGTTTTTTTACAAATTATCTATAATAAAGATGTATAGTAGTTTTGACCAAAATTGCTAAATAAGCATTTTAGAGGAGTTACTCCGAAGGCTCCTTGCAACACATGTATCCACTCAGATTCACCACTAGCTTGAGCACACATAGTTCGTATAACAATTTTGTCCAAAATTATTACATACATGAGCATCTTGGAGGAGTTTGATAATTCTAAAGTAATGGGTGGACTTGAAGGATCCTTAGAATACATCTATCCATTTGGACTTACCATTTGAGTAAGCATACCTCATATAGTAGTTTTGGCAAAAATTACTATATATGAGCATCTTAGAGGAATGTTGTCACTCTAAAAGCATTGATGGACTTGCAAGTAACATTTAGACAATAACATGGAAGGAGTTTTCCAATATTCACCACTTTCATTAAAACTCATAGAGTAAATTTAGATAGCTAATACCAATACCATTGAGCTATTATGTTATGAAATGAATTTAGTGATTTGCAAATAACATCCATATTTCTTTGTTCATGCAATTCATGCTCACCTACAATACAAAATAATTTGTTCATGCATTTTTTGATCAAGCCGCTAGCGAGATCCTATAGGAATGACGATATGCCAAAGTTGAGTACACCTTGAACACTTTGTTAACATTTTCCCACTATGCCTTCACACAATACATGTCTTCCTTCATCTAGATCCATATAGTACACTACAAAAATAAGGGTAATTAGCAACAAAATTTGGCGACAAATAAAATTCATCGTAAATTTGGGACAAATTTGGCAACAAAAGATCAATTTGTTGCTAATATGGAACGACATTCGCGACAAAAGTTTTTTTGTTGCTAATATTGCGACAATTTATTTTTGTCGCCAAAATCGTCGCAACTTTGCGACAAATCTAATTATTCGTCGCCAAATTCCAACGAAATAATATATTTGTCGCAAAGTTTGGCGATGCCAGCCAAATAAAATACCCGAACCTATTTGATTTCGCGACAAATTAGTGATTCGTTGCTAATTTGGCGACAAATACATTGATTCGTCGCAAATTTAGCGACAAATTAGAATATTTGTCGCCAAATTGGCGACAAAACTGTTGTTCGTCGCCAAATTTGCAGAAATGGTTCGAGTCACGGGTGTGGAGGCGCGGATTTTGAATTAGGATATTTGGCGACAAAAAGATTTTTGTTGCCAAATTTGTCGCAATTTGCGACAAAAACGTAATTCGTTGCAAAGTTTGGCGATGCCGCGAAAAAAAATACACGAACCCATTTGATTTGGCGACGAATTAGTGATTTGTTGCTAATTTGGCGACAAACAAGTTGATTTGTCGCAATTTTAGCGACAAATACTCTAATTTGTCGCCAAATTTGGCGAAGAAAATGTGATTCGTCGCAAAATTTGCTGAAATGGCTTGAGTCAAGAGTGTGGGGCCGCGG
>JBBMKF010461451.1:0-11341 GCA_037834155.1 Curcuma caesia | reverse complement strand
CCCTCCGTTTTTTTTTCCTTTTTCTTTGTGACATCCGAATCTTCTTGGCTCCACATTCATTCCTTTTGGCTTATATACTTCAATGTGCTTCTTACTTACTGTCATGATTATAGCGGTTCTATCTGGTTCGTAACATAACAATTATTTATCTACGTATGAATGTAGCAGGGATCAAATGTTGCCAACAAGTCTCGTTCTCCTCTGACGGAGAAATATTCTCTGGATTCAGCTGTCTACCAACAATTTCCACCAAAATGCAATACGTTCTTATCTTCAAAAGTTTTGCCGCATGTAAAATTCCATTCAGTCTTGCTTAGTCCACACTCTCACTTGTTGGCTGATTCAGAGGAAGAAGAGAGTGTTGCTTCGGTTCCAGAAGACTACTACGCCAATTACTCTGACACCTTTGAGGGAAGTTTACATTTTAGTGGTGATTCTGATCTCTTTGAGAAACCAGGTAAAGGAAATTTTGAGGAAGAAATCGTGTCTGGTGAAAATTTGAGCTGCGATCCAGTAGGAGAAACAGGTAGGGAACAGAGGCCAACTTTGATTCGTGGGATTTCAAAGGAGAATCTACGGGTACTAATAGAAGAAAAAAATTCATCGGATGATGAAAAGGCAAAAAAAAGTTTGAATGCTGATACAAACACAGTCTCAGATACATTTTCCCTGAACGATGAAATAAATGGCTTCCCCAATTCTCATGTATAAATTTATTCCTCATCCATCACTGTTTGAAATAAGATTTTGACAATTATTTAATGATTAGTCTTCTGATTTATATGTATTTGAACAAACTTTGTATATTATGGTTACCAGCAATTGTTTTGGTTTACATTTCAGGTTCATATTTTAGATGAATTCAGGGCTGAGAATTTTCAAGAACTTGGAACACCCAGTGCTCCTCCCATTTTTGCAAACAGAAAAGAGTCTAGCACCTCAAATTCAGAATGTAAGGAATGAGTGTAACATTCATATAACACCAATGGAATTTAAAGATAGCTAATTGTTGCATATACCCATTAGGTGAAAAGGTTACATTAAACACAGAGGTTTCATCTGACAATCCAATACAACCACAAGAAGTTGGAGAGACTTCAGCAGGGTGAGATTTTCGGCTTAACAAACTTTATTTTTGCAAGGTATTTTTGTTTCATCTATTAATCATAAATCAGAATCTAAACTTATTGTGTATGCAGAAGCCTCCTCGTGGAACAAAATGTGCATGCTCCTATGTCTGAAACAAATTTGGCTTCCCAGACATCAAGCTACAATACCAGGTTTGTCCATTATCTCAAGGGTGACGAGTGTTTTATTCCATATCTTAATCTATAGTCAAACCTTTAGACATTTTCTGTTGTCAATATGATTTACAGTGTCCAGGGTGCATGGCAAACATTTATTGCTTATGATGCATGTTTCCGTCTGTGCTTGAATGCATGGGGAAGAAACTGCATGGAGGCCCCAGAGTTCCTTCGAGATGAGTGCATGACTCTCCGCAATGCATTTGGGTATTTGTTCAATAATTTATAATAAGTTTGATAATCTTGAATGTGCATATCGTTCAATATTTGTAGCTTTTTTGTAGGAGTAACATACTTTCATAATCAAACAGATTGCAGACTTTCTTGCTGCATCCCAGAGGCCAAATACTAGGAGACAGAATTAATGCTGAGAGAAAAGAAGGAACAAATGCAGCTAAAGGTAGGAAAATCATTGGACAACTGGAGGTAGAAGGTAATTTTTTTTCAATATACTTTCACTTTAAAACAATCTATTTTGATTCAACTTATTCACGCTCAGTTTGAAGTTTCCATTACCACTAATTTGGTTCTTTAAAATCAGTGACTGTACTGAGGAACTTTTCGTTTGAACAAGAAAAAGATATAAATTATTTAGGATTATCTTCATCTAAAGATTATATATATTGTCTCTTTTTTGCTTCAAAAAACACTGCCTAGTTGTATATTGCTTAATTCTGCATGTTTTACCTTATTTAAAAAAAAACAAAGTCATATTGTCAATCTCCAAGAGTTAAATTCTACATTATTATTCATTCTTGCAATATATATAAACCATGAGTCTCCTTATTTATTTCAGTGAAAAGGATTCGTCTTATAGCTAAAAGAAGAAAGCTGCGATCTATTTCTTCTCACAGAACATTATATATGCAAATGGGTGCGGATTATGTTAAGAAAATGTCAGAGATTTTGAAGAGTCAAATTAATTTGCTACGAGCAACCTATGAACCCATTGCTTCCGAAGGTTATAAAACAAAAAATTTGCTCCTTTTAGCCAGCATTTTTGCAAACATGTGCTTAATAATGTTATTCTTTTTTGAAGAATTTATGCATTGTTTTCTACAATTGAAGAACTCCAGTAAAGATGCACCTAATGAATCAGGTTGTAGTGTGTGCTTGAAACCTGGCACTGGTGATTCTCATGTCTTGTAAGTTCAAGTCCTTATCTAACTCCAAATCCTGAGCTACTCTAAGATTTTCATTTTATGCGCATGAAGTGCTCATCTGAAATTTACTTTTCAGTTTTCCAGAGAATCAAGAAGATTCTATTTTGATTGAAGTCCAAGATATAAATCAGGTCAACCATGGTCGTGCTGCAATACCAATTTCATCTATCATTGAAAGTCATGTGTGCTTCTGTTCTACCTTCTTTTATGGATTCTTCAATAGAGTAATCTATCTAAAACATACTAATCCTAGATTTATTCAATAAAGCAGGGAGAAGTAACAAAATGGTTCCCTCTATATTTAGAAGAACATGGTTGTGTAGGAAAACTTCAGCTTTCATTCACTATCTTTCACTCTTCTGATAAGTTGGCTTCTACAAAGGTGTTTCTTATTATTGGCCTTTCAAGTATAAACATTCATTTAGTTTCAGTACCAATGTTGAGATTACAAGTGTTAATGATTTTGTGCTATGTTAAGATCACAATATGGCCAGATTTTTTTGGTGTAGATGTTGCAGGGTGGTCCAGTTGTTGAAACAATGATATATGATCTGGTACTAGAGGCAGCAATGAGAGCTCAAAATATTCATTCAAAGAATTTACATATACATGGTCATTGGAAGTGGCTTTTAAATGAGTTTGCTGATTATTATGGAGTATCTAATGCATATACCAAGCTAAGGTAATTGAACATAATGTAACACATGACAGATACTTGATTTTTGTTAATCATAATTCTAGTTTCAAAACCTTGTAGGTTTCTTTCATCCATCATGAGTATTGCAACACCTATAAAGGAATGTTTAGAGCTTATACATGAACTTCTTTTACCCATCATCAAAGCTCGAGGAGAAAAAAGTCTAACTAGACAAGAGGTATTTGTGCACTGTGTGCGAGTAGCTTAGAAATTACAAACTGTCAATCGTTGAATTTAAATGGATGTTGATTAAGTTTTTTAAAAAAAAATCAGAGAATAAGATTCTTGATTAGACAGGAATCACTGATTTTGTTTCAGAATGATCGCTAGATTGTGTTTTCAAACTGATTATAATCTTGAAGTCTTGTGGTTTACTCATCAATTTTTTTCTGTCCATCACAGCGAAGCATACTACTGGATTGTGATGATCAAATTAACAATTTGTTAACTACTACTTTTGAGAACTACAAATCATTAGATGAACTCTCACCAACAGGACTATCTGATACTTTTGGCATAATTCTGGTGTCTGCTGCACCAGCTTTACTACCTGCTGTACAGATATTCACCCTTTTGCATGATATACTCTCCCAGGAAGCTCAAAATATTTTAAGAAATTATTTGCAGGTAGGTCATCAAAATATATGTTTGATTGTGTCGATTGCATCGTTGAGTTATTCCATATTTCAATCTCGTTATTTTACTTGTGTAAGTTGACCATTTCTCAAACAGCCTTGTAGATTTTGCAAACTATTTAAATTTTTTGTTAGTCTCTTCAAAAACGTTAGTCAACCCCATGGATTTCCTTCAAAGAATTCATACAATCAGAAGGCTACCAATTCATGACAAAACTTTAACCATACATGGAGTTCTTTCAAGCTGCAAATACAATTTTTTTACTCCAAGCAAGCTAGATGCTTGCATATGTTGAAGGTTCTGTAGTATATTGTCAGCAATTTATATAGGAAACTGTTTCTTTTCAGAAAGAGAAAAAATAATGTGTTTACTTGCTAATATCGTGCTTGGTAAAAAAATTTGTTTCTTCATTGTTATAATTGCCAGGACTCTTTCTTGGTTATATTATTCTTCACTATTAATTACCATTTTTCCTGAGCTCCATACCAAGTACTTGTGATCCTCTTTGAAATATATGCCTCATTGCATACTTGAGATGCACATCTTACCAAGATTTCATTTTACAGATTGCTGCAGCAAGGCGGTGTAGGCGACATATGGTCGAGACTGATGAGTTTATCTCAGGAAATTGTGATGCACTGTACACTGACCCTATGACTGTCTCAACAGCATACCTCAAGATGAAAATGTTATGCTTGAACATAAGCAATGAGATTCAAGCAGATATCAAGATTCACAATCAGCATATATTCCCTAGGTATTTGATCATTCCAATGCCATCTATTAAATATAATATAAATATTATCTTAATCTACTACTACCTTTCTTTGTTTTTCTTTCTCCAGTTCCATAGATTTACCAAGCATTACTGCTTCTATATATAGCACTGAGCTCTGCAAAAGGCTCAGAGGGTTTCTTGCAGCTTGTCCTCCGTCTAAACCTGCACAGCATGTAGCAGAGATACTGATTGCAAGTGCTGATTTTGAAAGAGATCTTGACTCATGGAACATTAGGTATGTAATTATTTTGTCCCATGACTACGAAGTCTGATCTATTTAATATATTGTATCATTTCCATAAACAAGTTGAATGCTACTTTGGTCGCAAACCAGTTGAACTCATACACATTCTTGTTAGTAGGAAAAAAAAATAGTGGTTCCTTGATAGGCAAAGAAACTGCATGCTGCTCTTATGTTTTGTTATTTCGTTTTTAGTTTGATTAATAGAAAAGTCTGGTGTCTGTCTTCTTCAGGTCAGTCCATGGAGGTTTCGTTTCAAAAGACTTGTTCCACCACTATATCTTGGTTTGGATCCAAGATACTCAACTTCAGTTACTTGATCTGTGCAAGGCAGAGAAGGTTCCTTCTCACATTAATTTTCTCTATGCATGCTAAGCATTTGATATGTAGCAATAGCAACTAAGATAACAGAGTCATTTCTCCATGGACATCATTTCAAATCTGAACTTGCTATCAGTATCTCTTCTGCTAGACTTGGGAAGTAATTACTCATTCTTAACTTATGGTAGCTTTTGCAGATGTTATGCTCAGATGTATCCCCAAGTTTTTCAACCTCAACATTTGTTGAGCGTATGTATGAACAGATTGCTAAAAGCATAAATGAGTATGAAGTGGTTATCAGCAGATGGCCTCAGTACTTACTGGCTTTAGAAAATGTAAGTCATAATCTTTTGGAATGTTTATCTGTGGTAGCTGTTTCATTTTCTTAAAAGAAAGCACTAGCTTGCTCCATTTTTGAAGCTTATTCTTAACCTAGTTACTATATATTTTTTTCATGTTACTTATAGGCTGTTGCCGAAGTAGAAAGAGCGACACTTAAAGCACTAGAAAAACAACACAATGAGATATTAATACCTCTAAGAGATGGGATCCCAAAGATACTTGAGAAGCAGGTGCAAAGGCTTACAAGGAGACAATCCATATCCTTTTATGTTGTACCCAATCAGGCAAGTGCCTTATGTCTAGGCTCCAAATCTTTTGTAATAATGGAAAGAAAGCTAAATTTGTTGTTGTAATGGTTTCCTTTCAGCTAGGAATCTTTTTGAACACAGTCAAAAGAATCCTTGATGTGCTACATCCAGGAATTGAGCATATTTTAAAATGTTGGGCATTGTGCTTAACAATTGAGGACGGACATAACATATTTGGCGAACAAATGAATGGATTCACTGTCACATTAAGGAAAAAGTATAAGAAGTATATGCAAGCAATTGTAGAAAAGCTTGTCTGCAATGTGAGATTTTTTTTTCTGCAAATGAATGGTTTCAGATAAATACAAGTTTTCTTCTCATTAATACACAAATTTCCTGATGATTTCTTGCAGGCACAATCTAACCGAACCACCAGACTGAAAAGAATTCTTGAAGAAGCAAAAGAAGCAGCAGGTGAATCTGAGATTCGTGAAAGAATGCAGACATTATGTTTGCAACTAACAGATTCAATCCATAATCTTCATCGTATGTTCACAAGCAGGATATTTGTTACAATTTGTCGTGGTTTCTGGGATAAAATGGGGCAGGTAAAAAAAGATCCTATACAATTCACAATTACTGTCCTATATTTCTAACTAGTTGCTCATCAGATTATCCTGACATTTCTCGAAAGCCGCAAGGAGAACCGAATATGGTATCGTGGATCTGATTATGCTTTAGGGGTAAGCAAAAATTTCCTCTGTATCCTCTTTCAAACTTATTAAAATTTACATTTGTGACTTTCAAATTCCTCTCTATATTGTGGCACTATCAAAATTAACATCCGCTCGTTAATCAATGGACAGTAACATAATGGCATGAAGATTGAGTAATTAGACCATTGTTCTGATTTATATGGGGGTGAGTATAGAGAGTGCAAGACTCTACACCTCGCTCCGCGCTCGAGAGCAAAGTATATTCTCTTTGTTAGTTACACAGGTTAATTGCGGTCCTCTTGGCACGTGTCAAGGGGTTTCCTGCTTGAGAGAAAAGTATGTACCTATTCTAAGTAGAACATGGTTAAGTGAGGTCCTCTTGATACTTAAGTGCCAAGTGGCATGCTCTCAAATTGCCTTGTTATATAATTTTTATTTTATTTTATTTTTGTGACCATGATCCGTACTATTCTTGACTGTGTTGTGCCATTTTCAATAGGCATTAATAGTAGTACCATAAAGTGTCATCTATCCGAGATCAGTTAGAGTCGTTTCTTGTAAATGACAGCCATTTTTCTTGAAGTGCAAAGTTTGTATGAACTTTTGTGTCATCCTTCCGGTTTTGTATTTCTAGATTTTCTACGTGAGCCAAAAATTCAAGGTGCATACAATATCTCCTAGCCATTGAACTTGTCATAAATTATTTATATAATTCACCTTCATCGATCTGTAGTACCTGAAGTTTTGTCGAATTCTTTTGCAAATTTATTTTCCTTCAACTTATCCATTCATTTTTGAATTGATTAAATTATATGCAGATCTTGGATGATCTCTTTGCATCAGAAATGCAGAAATTGCTTGGAAAATCATTGCAAGATAAAGACTTGGATCCACCTCGTTCAGTGATTGAAGCTCGGTCCATTCTTTGTTGAAAGCGAATGTCCAGCTTGTCAAGTATTAGTTATTTTCTCTGCTCCCAAGTGTACAATAACAATTCTTGTATGTATTCATTAGTTGACAGACAAAATTTTCATGTATTATAGTAGTCCATATCTCTTAACTAGTAGAACAAAGTAAATATTCTGTTTAAAACAAGGCTCAAGTAAAAAGGTATAGTTGGACTTTAAGAATGACATGAGATATAAATGTAATAAAAGAGACCACAAGTTGTTGTGATAAGATCCACACACTTTTGACTCCTGAATGCCTCTATATTTTCCACAATATGGGAAGAAAATGCATAAAATTATAAATTAATTTTTATATCTGTATAAATTATTTTTTATGATAATTGCACTTTCAATAATTTATGGTATGATTAGATGCTTGATATAATAAAAGAATACATCTTAAGAAGACCATCTAAATTTAAAATTTTTTATGATTTATATTTTCCAAGAGATCAATATAAATTTTTTTCTCAAATTTTTAAAGATTTTTAATATTGAAGAATTAAGTTTTTTTTAGCATTTTCTAAAATTTATCTCTTTAACTGTTATTTTTAGGTCAATAACTATACTTGATTATTATGTTTGACTTCTTTGTTTTTGAGGTCATTCATGTTGGGATCAGATGGTGAGATGGTTGATGAGTTAGAGACGTGAACAATGATTACATCTACAATTATAAGTTCCAATTCTCTTGTTGCTTTAGCAAGGTCATATAATAGTTAATGCAGCAGAATGAAAACAACATAAACAAATTGCATACGTATCGTTAACAAGGAGGTTTACATGGTTAGGAACCCTCAATCCTATTTTCATGGCCTATGACTCTTTAATGAGGCACTCTTGGAAAATTCACTATCTTTCTCTTTCTTGATAAACTACCAAAAGTAGAAAAATTCTCTTGCAACATGAATAAGATCTAACCAACAAGAGATTAGATTACAATAAAAATGCTCAACATGATGTAGCTAATCTATTTTGATCAACCTTGAAGACTTCAACTTGGTTCTCTTTTAAAGTCTTGAACCCATTATTCTTCACTTATTGTTCAATTGATATATTATTAATTAGGTGATTAGACTGATTCGTTTGATCACTTCAGCTTAAGTTTACCAATGACTATTTGAGTAAATTGGAATCGATCATCAATTGCCCGATTGACCTTAAATCATGTCACTATTAAAATGTAATTTTATCACATCAGTAGCTCATTCTAGCTTTTCTACTTTGTATGAATTGACTAGATCCTATAATTAGTCGACTAAGTTAACTCAATCATGAATAGAAGTATTTTATATAGGATCACAAATATGCTAGAGGGAGTAAATAGCGTATTCAATTTTTGTTTGAGATGATAGCAATTTAAAAATAAATAGTGTAATAACTTAAACACCATGAAAATAATTACGTGAATTGCAACAAAAATAATTAAACATAAAAATAATACCACAGAAGAATAAGACAAAGTATTTTAACGTGGTTTGGCTTCCCTCTTAGGTTTTTACTCCATAGCATATGATTTGTCAGGTAGATCACTCTCAAAATCCCTCTTATGGAGGTAGAAAAACTTCTTATAATACAAAATAGTTAATAGAGCAAATAACAATTAACAAGAATTAAACAACAAATAAGAATACCAAATGAGGAACAATGTTGTCTAGGAAACTTGAACGATCCACTTGCAAGCAGTGTAACAGCAGGAAGATTGTCGAGCCTATATATGGATGTGTGTGTGTAGAACAAGAGCCCTAACCTTCCTTTTATAGAAGATTGTCGACAGCTGACGTGATACTATTTTGGTCGCCTAATAACTCTTCTAGTTGTCTAGACCATGCTGATCCGGTTACTAATTTGATCCACACACATTTCAAATCTAGTTGACATGGTGACTTCCAGTCACTTAGATGCCTTCCGGGTGCTTGGAGCTTGGTTGACTTTATCCCCTAACCACCTCCATCAAATCACTTGGATATAAACTTTGGGTCGCCTAGAAGCCTATCGGTTGCCCTAACATTAAGGTCACTTGAACCCTTTTCTGTCGCTTGAAAGTTCGGTCAGACCATATCTTCATTTGCAACTTGGTCTGATCAATCGAATTGCTACTTCAGGTCTCCTAGACCACTTCCAGTCACCTAGAATATCAAGTTACTCTAAACCTACCAGGGCCACAAGATTATTCCACAAGTATATTCTAACATTTGGACAACAATTGTTGCCCATCTTAACTTCAAACCACAAGGTGGTTTCTCCATTAGGTTTACGCCTAACTATAAAGACTACCCTCAAACCCAAAAGAATAAAGCACTCGTCACCACTTTCTATGTTAGCTTCATCTGCTATAGCTTACCTACTAATGTGCGATTTTCATAAGTGCACAATTGTCGGCAAATAATAAAATATCATCCTCTAGAATCGTGAAGTCGAGTACTAGTTCAAATGTAAAGTAGGTTATCTAAATATATCAAAGTTGAGAGAATTCTTATGTGAAAGAAAATAAACTAAGGAAACAAAGCAAGAATTGCTATCTAGACTACTATCCCTTACTTTGTGATATTGAATCGAGGTAGACCCGTTAAGCTTCGTGATAATCAATGGTACCCTTAACAAGTTTAGACTATTTTCATGAACAAACCCTCAAGTTTCGGATTTATAGGTTAGAGAATTAGGTTCACCTCTAGGTTCTTCTCCTTTTTCTATGGTATGATAATACACGCTAGCATTGCTAACATATATGCATACTAAAGCTGAATCATATATCAAATGCGTCATGCAATAAAAGAGAAGAATTAATAAAATGCAAGTGTTAATTTTACATTGGGCTATTCCCTATTATAGAATTAAGGATGTTACTCCATGGAGATAGAGATACAAGCCAAAGAGATGATGTTAAGCATTCTACAACTCTTATCAAAGAAAGAAGAGAGAAAAAGTTTACTTGTGGGCTGCGATATTTGTTAAATTTGAGAGGTGTCCTTTGGCAATTGCCTTACGATTATACTATTTATTGGACAAATAGTAATTTACTATTTGAGTGTACATTTCTATGTGTTTGATTGGATCTTAAACTCAAATACTGAATGCTCGCAATACGATTCATAGCATGAGAGAATTTGTGATTGGATCATAACTAGTGAGCATCTCTACATGTGTAATTATGAATGTATTGAAACTATCCCTAATCGAGAAATTGATGAGCACGAACGCCATCGATTCTGTCGAGACTAGTACGTTTAAACTCCTTGGTTAGCAAAGTAGCTGATCTCACTGCTGGAGACATTGGATGTTGAGAGTTAAATGTGGATGCTGGTTAAAGGTAATCAGTTCATTAGAGTGACCTGTCTTGAGACTTCATATAGTTTTATACATATATCGATGAAGATCTCAATGCAACTTAAGTGTGAGTTTCCTTTGACTTGCGGTATTCAAGTCACCTTGGTCACAGAGACTTATACTTTAACATCTTAAGCAAGCATCTCCGAGGAGGTGTGGACCTGAGATGATTGGGTATAAATCAAAGTGCCTGAAGATGTTTGAATAGCTCATAGAGGATTTACCACTCCTTGGAAAAGGAGACGTATACAGTTATGTCCTGGGAGGCCGTCCGAAAAATTTTGACAGCATCTACCCTGTAACAATGATCTTCCCTAAATACAAACAATAATACACAGTCAAAGGCGGCTGGAATAAGGACAACTCATCCAATAGACATCACAGATACACTACACATGCAAGATAAGACCTACACAGCCATACAACAACTATCACACGCACAGTTCAACAAATATACGACAAAAGAAAACACATACTAAACGGAAATGCAACTAAACAAAACATACATCCACCAAAACAAATCGGAATCCACGAATACACTCCAAGTCCATGAATAAAATCCATACAACCATATCGAATGCAAATAAACTCCGAATAAACCAACCATACTAAAGAAAA
>JBBMKF010461432.1:0-11343 GCA_037834155.1 Curcuma caesia | reverse complement strand
AATCTCAATAGATATTTCTCTTATAAATATTGAGTTGCACAAACCCTTTAAGGCTTAGGTAAGCTTAGTAGGTCAAACAAACTATAGGTAAGCTTAAATTGCTTACTTATTTGTATGCTAATCTTGCAAGAACTAAGAGCTAAAAGGAAGACTGAGGAAGTATAAAAGGAGCAAGCAAAAGTAGTCGAATCAAACATGAAAGTCAACTTATGTCAAATCTAGTTGACTGGTTCCAAGTGCCCCTATTGAATCCAGGCACCCGAAATAGTCTAGGCGATCTAGTGAGGTCTAAGCGCCTAGACTACGACAGATCCAGGCACTTGGATCTGATCTAGGCTCCCCTATATGTTCCAAGTACCCAAATCAGGAGGAAATGGCTCCGATAAAGACTGACGGAATTGGATCAGATCAGATCAATTTGAGGCACCTAGAAAGGGATCCAAGTGCCTGAAAAGGTCTTTATATGGCCTATACGACCAACAGCAATGGACAACCCTAACTCTCATACATTTTCATCCTATAGTGCTACTAAACATGAATACAGCCAAGATCGTGCAATCAAGGAAGCTCTAGGAAGGGGTGCGCTGCGCTTAGGACTTTAGATCGCCCTACACGAACATTTGGTTATTTCATCTTAGTCTTAGATTTTATACTTTCATTTATATATTTTAGATTGTAAGATGGGTTTCTCTGCCTCCAAAAAAGTTTTGAAAAGGAGGGCATTAATGGACAAGCATCTTCCCATGCATTGGCCTTGGACATACTAACCCTAAAAGGTTAGTAACCAAGTAAAACTCCGTGAGTCCCATGTGCTTGTTATTACTAATTTCGTTGTCAATTTTTGTGTAAGAGTAAAGTCGAACAAACAAAAGTATGCATTATTCACCCCTCTTAGCGCACAATAATCCTACAATTGGTATCAGAGCAAGTCTGCTTTTACCTGGACTAACCGTTACGGGAGGACGAAGGCAATGATGGAGGAGTGAGGTAATACTTCTAAAGTTCGTTTTAAGTTTTATATAATTTGTTATAAGTGAAGGGAGAGAGGGCACTACCAAAACTAGCACCCTACTTGTAAGACTCGGACTGTGCTACTGATGGCAAAGGAGCAATCGATACTAGGAGCTCGGAGGAACAAAGAGCATATCATAAGCTTGAAGTGCTAGAACTGCAGACACTATAAAAATCGATGCCCGAAGAGGAAGACGGAGACGAAGACAAAATCGAAATTATGAGATGCGATTCTGACAAGTTTAATCATTTACGAAAATATCCATAAAGTTTTGCATGCTAAAGTTATTGTTGTTGAAAATTTAGAAAATAAAATTTTAATTAATTTTAAAAGTACAACTATAAAAAATAAAAACTTAATTCATTTAAAAAATTAAACATTAGAAAATTTAAATTTAATTAATTTAAAATTTTTAAGTATAAAAATTTAAATAATTTGACTAATTCAAACTTAACAAAATTTAAAAAGTCAAATAAATCTGAAACTTTAATTAATAAAAATAAATTAATTAATTTAAAAAATTTTAACTTATATCTTATTAACAATAAAAATTTATAAAACTCGAATAAATTAATTAATAAATATAAATTAAATAATAATTTAACCAATTAAGTTTAACTAATTCCAACATTAATAATTTAATTAAATCTAAAAATATAATTAATAAATAAATAATTAGATTAATTTTTAACATATTCAACCAAGATAATTCATAATTAAAAATTTTAAATTTAATTAACCTAGTAAATTAAAAAATAAATAGTAATTCAAACAATCAAAATAAAATTAATAATAATCAATATAAATCTATTAAATCTACTTTAATTAATAAGTCAGAATTAAATAATCAAGATAATTCTAACAATGAGATAAATCCAAAACCTACCAAGAAAACTTCTAAAATTTATAATTTAACAACTAAAAATCCAAATTAAATCTTAAAAATTCTTACAATAAATTTTTAAGTTTTAAAATTACTAATTTAAATTTAAATATTAGAAATCTAAAATTAAATAATAAAATCAATCACAACCATATATCATTTAATTATGAAATATTAATAATTTTAAAATTTTAAAATCAAATCCTAAAATTTTAAAAAATAATTCTATAAATTTTAACAAGTTAAATTGAAATTATAAGAATTCAAATTTAAATAACAAAAGTTTTATTTAATTATGGAACATAACTCAAATAAATTAATAATTATCAAACAAACAAACGTAATTCAAATAAATATAACTAAAATCCATAAACCTAATTATAATAAAATACATATAATTATGAAACTAATTAAAATAATATCTAATAAAATAAATTTAATAATAAAAAAATTTTAAGTATGTCAAAGTGGGTTGACACATTCGTGAGTCCACACAAAATACATCAAATCAAGAATTTGATACATTATTAAAAATCTAATATTGCTTGAGTTGTTTGACTCATGCACCTTTTATGTATATACATATGTTTTATTTTATATTGACATAAATGCTATGTCATCATGTTTACTTACTATTTAACTTAAAATGGTTAGTTAAGGATTAATGATTAGTTGACACTTGCCCAATATAGTACCAGAGTGGGGCGAGATGATAGTACGTTAGAAAAACTTAGTCTAGAAAGTTAAGTGGGGTAAGGAGTATCTTGTTTGGTATGCTTAAATAAGTTGGCCTAATTGAAGCTACTTTACCACATACTAGACTAGTTAGACTAGGATTTCTCAAGAAGTTGATTAAGGTCATAATTTCTTAAAAAGGCTTTGTCTAAGAAAGTGATCATTATTCCGATAACCAAGAAGGCTCCTGCCTTGCCATGACTTGGAAGTCGATTTTTAAAATATGGACTTAACTAACTGATGGTTAAACCTAAATCTAATACAAGATCAAACATTCACTAAAAATTATCCTAAATTAATAAAGATAAAATTGATAAAACATCTCACAAAATCATTGTATGTTATGACTGAGGCACTTAAAATGGGTGAGATGATAAGGACAAGTAAATTATCAAGTTTTGAAAAATATTTTTTAAGAAAATAACTATTAAACTATTTTTTAAAAACTATTTTTTAAAATGTAATAATTATTTAAAATTCATGTTTGCTATGTGTAATTATACTATAGTTTTTAAAATATTATATATTTGAAAATTGGTTGACCAACAATTAGACACAAAATCTTTAGGTCAACAGTATGTCCAAGACCCTAAGATACAAAGGTAGAAATTTTTTGTGATTTACAAGGATGTCCAAAGAAAGTGTCTAGTTGAGCGAGAAGGTATTCTTGAAAGATATTATGTTCAAAAGTCCTTTTAAAAATTACTTGAAAATCCATTTTAAATTTTTTTAAAAACTCAATGCTTTGAAAAATATTTTAAAATTATTATTCCGACTTAGAACAACCTCTAAGACACATAAGACACATAAAGGATTGCCTTGTGATCAATAAAAAAACCCTAAAGAAGTGTCAGCTTTAGGAGGAAGTTTAAATTAAAAGTTGAATTAAAAATTATATTTTAAAAAAATTTAAAAAATCATAAGTTACTTGATCTATTGACTTGGATTAACCTCTTAGACACATAGAAGTTTGCCTTGTGATTAACAAGGAATCCTAAGGAAGTGTCAAATTAAGGAAGAAGTCCAAATCAATAGAGGAAAACTGTTTTAAAATTATGTTTTATAAATCCTTGAAAATATTTAAAAACCATTTCAAATGCATATTCAAAATTATTTTAAAATTATTCTTTTAATTTGGGTCAACTCCTAAGACACATAGGAGATTGCTTTGTGGTTAACAAAAGTCCCAAGAACGTGTCAAGTTAAAGGAGAGACTTGTTGAAAGAGTACCACATACTTTTTAAAAAATCATTTACTTTATATCTCAAAATATATTTTTAAAAATTAGATTAAAAACTCTTTGAAAAACTATGTTAAAAATCCTTTCAAAACTTATTTTGAAAACTTCTTATTAAAAATTTATTTTTAAATTATTTTTAAAATCTATTATGGTCTTTCAAAAATTATCTAAACTAAGTTGTAACCATAGGAAATACATTCATTGTTGGTACAAGATAAAAATCTTTTTGATGTATGAAAATAGAGAGAAGGGTATTTAAGTTAAAAATCTAGAATTCTCCTAGACTGTTAAACCCTGGTCAAGATTTAACTTAAGAAATTATCAAAAATTAAAAAGAGGATATTGTTGGTGCAAGAAGCACTTGTTTATCCTCAAAGTTTCGATGTTTGACAATACACATCTAAATAGGACCTAATGATTGGATGTGAGTGAAGTCTAGTCAGGTCAGTTTGATCAGAAGACTAGCGAGAAGTCCTAGTCAATTGGACTGGACAAGGAAGTCCTAGTTAAATTGATCGAGCAAGGAGAAGTCCTAATTGAGGCTAGGCAGAAGAAGTCCTAGCTGAAGGTTAAGCAGAGGAAGTGCTGGTTGGAGGTTGGGCAAGGAAGACCTAGTGAGTGAAGTTGGTAAGGAAGTGCTGGTGAGTGAAGTTGGGCAAGAAAGTCTTAACTTGAGGTTAGACAAGGAAAAGTTCAAGCAAGTCAAGGGTGACCAAATGTTTGGCAAATGGGAAGTCTACCTATGGTAGGCAAGGGAAAGTCCAAACAGATCTAGGGTGACCGGATGTTTGAAAGGTGAAAAGTGTACCTATGGAACTGAATAGTCTTAACTGAAAGTTAGGCACGGGTAAGCCTAGGAGGTTAGACCTACAGAATAAGGCTTAGGTAAGACTAGTAGGTCAAACGAACTATAGATAAGCTTAGGTTGTTTGTTTGTTTGTATGCTAATCTTATAGGAACCAAGAGCTGAAAGCAAGACTGAGGAAGCATAACAGGAGAAAATAGAAGCAATCGAACCAAGCTTAAATGTTAACTCAGGTCAAATATGATGGACTGGTTTCGAGGGCCCATATTGAATCCGGGTGCCCAAAACAGTCTAAGCAACCCAGTGAGGTTTAAGCACCTGAACTATGGCAAATCTAGGCACCTGGATTTTATCTAAGCACCTCTATATGTTCCAGGTGTCTAGATCAGGTGGAATTGGCTCTGATAAAGACCAATGAAATTGGATCAGATCGGATCAGTTCGAAGTGCTCGAAAAGGGATCCAAGCGATCGGAAAGGTCTTTATATGGCCTATTCGACCAGCACCAACGAACAACCCTAACTCTCATACATCTTCATCTTGCGGTATTGCTGAACGCGAACAGAGCCAAGATCGTGCATAATAGGGAAGCTCCAAGAAGGGTGCACTGCTCTCAAAACTTCCGAATTGACCTACATGAATGTTTGGTCATTTCATTTTACTCTTATATTTTTGTACTTTCATTTATATATTTTGGATTGTACGATGGGTTTCTCCGTCTCTGAAAAAGTTTTGAAAAATAGACCATTAGTAGTCGGGGCGCCTTTCCGTGCATATGCCTTGAACGTACTAATCCTGGTGGATTAAGAACCAAGTAAAAAATCCACAAATCTCCTGTGCTTGTTATTACTAATTTCGTTGCCAATTTTTGTGTAAGAGTAAAGTTGAATGAACGAAAGTACATGCTATTCACCCCCCTCTAACGTGCGTCGGTCGTATAGGAAATAGGGACCAAACCATTATTCATAGATACTTTCATGCCCACATTTCAAAAAAAAACAAAAATGTGAAGCGGGGTAAGAGCTAGAGCAATTAAGGTTAGTAATATTAATATGAATGTTCGTAATTTAGATATATAGTCTTACGATCCTATATATCTAATCAAGAATGTATTATTATTGTAAATTTATTTTAATTTTTCTCATGGCAATATAGGATAGATATAATGAGCTCACATAAAGAAGTTTGAGTGCTAGTAATGATAATAATAGATCGCTATTGGCAATAATATGAGTCTATAACTTGAGGCAAATGGTGGACCGAAAGGGGGAAGAATATTGAGATTGAGTTCTTTGAGCAAAAATTATAAAGTTGTTGGTACATCTTCTTCCACTCCACCAACAATAAGGGCAGAAATAAATCAATTGAATGAAGAAGTTGCAATTTGAAGTAATTACTAATGCAAAGGGACAATGAACTACAAAAGGTCCGTTTGGTCAAGAGGTAAAAGGATCAATAAAGGAGACAAAGTGATCAAGAAATTAACAAATTGTGGGAACAAAACTACATAATGCAAAGTCTTCAGTTAGCCTCCGCTCCAAGTCAGCTTCCTCCCGATGACAGTGATGATGGTAACGATGACAATCATGGAAACGATGATGGTGGTGTATGAATGTTATTTGACAAATTTAGTGTTTTTGAACATTTATTATTTTATCTTTTTTCTTTTAAATTTGTATTTTTCATTGATGTTAATTTGTTTCAAACAAAGTCGTTAAGGAAGGTGGTGAAAATTGAAAATCCATGTCTGAAGAGGTGAACGTTTACATTAGTTTTGTGTTAGTTTATTATTCTCAGTATTTTCATCTTAACTATCTTATTTTGGGTTGTTTATTTTCTGATGTAGGAAAAGAAAAGGAAGAAAATCTAGAAGAAGAACAGGAAATATATAATTGGCAGTTTGTTGTATTGTCTAGTTTGAATTTATGAGATTGTCTTCTTATGAGATTGATGTTTAACTTGAACCTTTTTTAAAATTTGTCTTGTTATAAGATTGTTGTTTGTTATGGGTTGTTTGATTTTGCAATGGATTGTTGTGTATGAGTATTTGATATATCATATTTATAGGTTTGTGGTTTATTGTGGATGAGTATCTGATGTATCAAATTTACAAGTTTGTGATTTGTTGTGTACAAGTATCTGATGTATTAGATTTACATGTTTGATATGTATTAACAATGATGTAAAAAATATATCGATGAAGTGTGGGGAATTTGAGTTTTGCGATGAATTTTGCAATCAATAGTTTTATAGCAAAATTTTTCATTTTGCGATGAAATTACTTTTCGTCGCAGATCAACGACAAAAAGAATTTTTGTCACAGATCTACGACGAAATGAATTTCATCACGAATCTAGAACCAAAAACTCTTTTCATCGCAGATCTACAACGAAAATTATTCATCACTAATCAATGATGAAAAATTTTCATTGCAAATTATGACAAATATGCATTTATCGCAAAACTTTGCAACGAATTTTAATTTTTTTCATCGTAAAAATTTTGTGATGACTTATTTGCGATGATAATGTTTTTGTCATAAATTAGTTTGTGATGAATTTTTTAATAAAATCCATCCCAAAATTCATCGTAGAATGGTGATTTTTTTGTAGTGCAAACATACACTTACAAACAAGCAACCTATCTTAATCTTATAAGTCTACCTAACCTACTAAGCTTACCTCACCACTTAAGGTCACCCCCTTAGGATTTCATTTGCCAAGCTTTCAATCACCTTGATCCACTTGGACTTCTAAGTCACTCGATAGACTTCTCACCCCTGCTAGACATCCAATCCTACAGACCTGCCTGAACTTTCCCTTCTCTAACCTCTAGCTAAGACTTTTGTGTATCTAACCTCCAATTAGGACTTCTGTTCCTAGTCATCTAGTTAACTTTTGACCTGACTAGATTTCTCTTTACTAGTTATTTGATCATCCTTGACCTCACTAAACTTAGCTCACATCCAAACATCATATCTTATTTGGATCAACCCTTGATCAAACTAACAAGACATAGATATATTATCAAACATTGAAATTTTAGAAGCCAATTGCACCAATAGAATGATCCATCCAACCATAATTGTAGATACTAGATAATGAATCATATTTATCCTGCTATTGAGGTTGGAAATATTCATGTTGCTCTGGAATCTGTTAGGGTTGATAATACTAAGGTTCTGTGAGAAAGACATTGATTATTGTTGCTATCTGATAAGTATAGATAGTACCATCATCTTGTTGCCTCCCATCAGAAACATAGGGTTGTTGGGATTTGAAGTATTGTTCTGATTGCATGGTTTGCTATTAAGATTGGTTCCTAACATACTGTTTGAGAAAAAAACTTATCTCATCCAATTGGCTCTTCATACTTTATTACTCAGTACTAAAATCCTAAGCTCCATATTGTTGAGAATAATAATCCATGTTTGCTCGAAACAAAAAGTTCCTGGTCTTTCTCTAAAACACTAACAAATAAGATCAAAAGACACAGGATATAAATAATATAAAACACATAGATATCAGAGTATTAAAGCATCTAATAATTTTTTTAATTTTATGAAAAAAAAGTAATCCTAAAATTATCAAACACCACTACACTCTGACAACACTGTCATTTTGATAAAGACAATATTGTCATGATATGATATCAAATAATTTACCGAACTCCTCTATCCTAATGTAGCATAAGGATGACTTGAATTATCTCCCAATGAATGCAGCGATATGATGATAACTTAGGATCGATTTATTTGCAAATGGGATTTGGATTTTTGATGTTATAATTGGAGGTTTGGGTTTTAGAAACTTAACCTAATAAATGAAAAAGCAATGCATGAAATTAAAACTAACCTAACTAACTACAATTGTAAAGAGTTAAAGGCAACATAAAATAAAAGCATTTAACGAAACTAAGTATGCAATAAAACCTAATCTATTCTAACTAATTGCATCCAAATGAAAAACACAAACATAAAGTAAGCATCCTAGTCTGACCCAACCTATTTACATTCAAATGAAGAGCGCAAACATAAAACATTTAATAAAATATAATATTACAAGAAATTAAACAAACTTAAATGCATCAACTAAAGTCTAACTAATGGAAGAAACATTTTATAAAAAAAAAATGATAATCCCAGTCAGTCTTATAGACTCGATCCCTAGGAGTGACCGGTCCGGTCCCACGGAAGTTTCCGATCGGCCACCCGGGTAAATCGGGAAGCACACGCAGCGGCCAACCCAGACGCCCAGCATCCTTTGATTGCGATCCCCATTTGGAGAAAAATTTTTACAAATATGCCATAGCTGGGGATCAAACCGCGGGTGCCTGGATCATAACCTGGATGTCCTACCGCGACACCATGGCCTCGAGGACAAGAAACATTTTATCAAACATCATATGAACATGAATCAAATTAAACCAAGTGTGGCCCCCGAGGCAACAGTGCAGTGGTTAAGGCCCTCCGACGAGTTCCAAAGATCTCAAATTTGAGACTCAACTGTGGCATACTGTATGAGTGATTTCTCTCTAGTGGATAGCGAAATAGAGAAAGTGGGTTGTTTGGTAGGTCACTGCAAGCGCTTCCCTAGTGCTAACCAAAAAAATTAAATTAAATTAAAACAAGTGTGTGCAATCTTAAACATGGGAAGCTAATTACATTACAATTTAACAATCAACAAGAACATATCAACAAGAAAAACCACTCATGATGAAATAACCAGGCTGTGGATGAGAACTTCTCCCTCGATTAGATGGATGACAATTATGAATGGAAGAATGAACTATTCTCTTCTAATATGAAGAGATGAGGTGAACGATTGTCATGACATCGCCGACGTAGCAGACTTGTAGAAGAGGGCAAGGGTTCGAATCCTGACGAAGTCAGGCAATACCCTCCTGCGTCGTGACCAACTGCAGTTTCTCAATTTACCTACTCACAGATGGTCGTGGGGCCGACCGTGTGGGGCCGCTAAGATGGCGGATCCACCTTTTTTGCAGAAGAAAAGGGATAGATGGGCATACCCTTCTTTTCCTTGGATGACTTAGATTTCCATCAACGGACTGGATCGCTTTAACTCTAGATGGATCGCCAGGATGATTCCAATTTGAATGAATGGATCAAATTGCTCCAGATCTGCATCAACGGATTATATTCCTCCTTCTCCATTGAACACTTGCAACCATTATATAGTGTTCCGGCCAAATGTCGTAGAGGGTCAAGCCACCAGTCAACGGACTATCTGGCAGGGGTGATCACGGATCAAAGTTTTGACTGGGGAACCTCCGGGAACTTCCAATGGGATCCTACAATTCACTCAACAAGAGAGGTTAGACTGGCGCCCCGGGTGATCCCGGTGTGCCACTCCGACGCTCAAGTTAGGGTTTGCTCGTGAGGGCAAAAAGGAAAGGAAAAGAGATATATTATTTCTTGTTCATACCTCTTTGCATGATCATGAGTTACTTCTTTTATAACCGACCTTCGAGGCTAGTCTAGGAGGGCGGCTACTATGTACCTTGGATACGGATATTATCATCAGAAGAACCTTCTCTTTGTCCCTCCTGTCCTAGGCCATGCGTGTAGGAGGAGCTCGTAGGGAAGGTCATACTGATCTTCCATGCTCGTTTCATGATAATGCGTGCAAACCACGAGGTTGGAAGAACACGCCACGTATAACCACAAGGAGCGCCATTAATGCGCTGAGAGGTCACCATTAATGCGAGTGGGGATGACTAAGACGGACGCCGAAAGTAATGGTGTACCCGCAGCACACCGGCCCTGAGCCTTCCCAGCGGTGATGGCAGTGGGGGGTGTCAGAAGATCCGGGCTAGGGTTAAAACCTATCATTGAGGTTAAGCCTGTGCCGAGACGCGAAGGCATATCAGGACGAGGCTTGAGCGAGTATGCCGGGACAAGACTTGAGCGAGTGTGCCGGGACGAGACTTGAGCGAGTATGCCGGGACAAGACTTGAGCGAGTGTGCCGGGACGAGACTTGAGCGAGTGTGCCGGGACGAGACTCGAGCGAGTGTGCCGGGACGAGACTCGAGCGAGTGTGCCGGGACGAGACTTGAGCGAGTGTGCCGGGACGAGACTTGAGCGAGTGTGCCGGGACGAGACTCGAGCGAGTGTGCCGGGGCGAGACTAGAGCGAGTATGCCGGGACGAGGCTTGAGCGAGTGTGCCGGGATGAGACTAGAGCGAGTATGCCGGGACGAGACTTGAGCGAATATGCCTGGACGAGACCTGAGCGAGTATGCCGAGACGAGATCCCCCCTGACGGGGCGAGGGGGTTTGGCCCGTGGCCTGATCTTTGACCATACGCTTAGCCTTCCGTGACTTCCCGCATCATAAGCGTCCCCCTCAAGTCTAGTCGAAGGAGGCGTGGTCCGACTGACTGGACAAGTTGGATGGGAAAGAATTCAATCGGGGACGTGCCGCCTATTTGCCTTTTGGGGCGTTTCGTTTTTCCAGGATCTTGATCGGACGGTTGTGGGCTAGTTTGCCCCTTGTATAAAGATGTCTTGCGGCGTAAGCCTCCATTGAGCCTGCCTTTTCATCGCCGCTTCTGTGCTTCATCTTCCTCCTTTCGTCATTTATTCTGGCCATGGCGGAGGCTTCGTCCATCGAGAGATGGTTTGAGAAAGAGCGGTCCGCGATGGCGGTGA